>BRZM01000019.1:5739814-5790737 GCA_033238685.1 Lates japonicus | reverse complement strand
CCTTCTGTTTTTCCTCTCCTTCTTCCTCTCCTCTTCTGAAGCACCTGAGTGTGATTGTTATTCAGAAAGGAGGAGGAGGTATATAGGAGTAGGATGTGTGGAGAAGGAGAGGTACACACAAACCAGGCAACACAGCAGGTAGAGAGGAGTTCATCTCCTAAATCTTTTCTCCTCTTTTTCCCCCCAAACAGGTTTTGCCCCAGCATGCAGCATGTTGCTGGGTTTTTGTTTTGGGTGTTTTAGTTTGGGCAGGAGACCCTTGGTAGCTCAGTTATACATCTGTTGTTTGATTAAAGTTAGCTCTTTTTTTTCCATTTATAGGTTAGGGGGGAGATGATGGCCCAACACGTGGCTGGCCCATCACCTTCCCATCTTTTGTTCCTTTTGGCCAGGATTTCCTGAAATGCATAAAGGAAGAAATTAAACAATTCAGTGGTTGATCATATTGTAGTTTATTGAGCAAATATTGATCTGTATTCATTCACAGCTTTTACATATTGAAAAATTGTTCATTCTTCCTGAGTTATACAAATTTGATAAGAGAAAAAAGTCAAATATTCTCAGCTGCAGCTGTTCCAGAGCCTCAGTGAAAGAGTGTGATGATGGCTGAGGACACCAGCAGGAGGATGACACTGGGACCAGTGGGTATGGCACTGTTACACAAGTCCCCCTGACAGCAAAACACAGATCCTCCACAGAAACCCCTGTTTATGCAGCCCTTAGTGATGAGACCTGTAAGACACGATGGAAGAACCTCAGTTTCAACAACAACAAAAATTACCAGGTATTCAGTACAGCAACATATCAGCTCAGACCAGACTGACATGTTCTATATCAGATATAAAAGCTTCTGGTGTAGAAGAACAACTTACCATCCACATTGAGGGAAAATCAACGGTTCAAGGACAGCTCAGTACAATTTAAGATGTCTGTGCAAGTTTTTGGGTTGGTGGTTTGACACGTGTAGCATCTTATTCCACATGCTGCACAGAAATACAGAATACTGTCACTCATAGTTTAAGATATTCCAAATCTAAAAACAGATTTTTGACCATTTTATGTGACGTCCAAAAGTGGTGTTTCCTATTGCAAGCCGAAACGAAATATATAGTGGGTGGAGCTGGAGGGACCTGGTCTTTGTCTCCAGTTTATACATTCTGGTTTCGCTGATGTTTTGTTGTATTCTGCCAGTATCTCGCCCTGCTGGTCT
Source organism: Lates japonicus (assembly GCA_033238685.1). NCBI lineage: Eukaryota > Metazoa > Chordata > Actinopteri > Centropomidae > Lates > Lates japonicus. The sequence continues at coordinate 5,789,527 of BRZM01000019.1, read as the reverse complement.
CATTTGTTAGATTTGACATTTTAAAGCAACATCAGTTAAATAAATCTTAAAATTAAATCTCTAATTCCTCTGATATTTGCTATGGCCTCAGAGCCATTTTATGTTAAAATGTTCAATTAAAGCAAACATAACTCTAATAAACTGATTCTTACCTGTGGACAGAGTCATAAACAGGATCGTCAGAACTCCGTAAATTTGCATCAACATGCAAACAGCAACAACATCTCAGCCTTTTGAATGTTGTGAATTTCCTCATAAAGTACGTCAGCCTAAAATGACCCTTTATCACATTTCTGTAAATCATTGGAGTGATATGGCTTGGAAATTGTCTTGATACTAGGATTCACCACGAGCTCTCCTGAAATCTTATTGGTTTTCAGACCTTTCCAGACAAGCCCACCAATTCAGCAACTGTTAAGCTACAATAAAACATCATATGGTCTGTGTTTGCATGTGGATCCTGTAAAAACAAGGCTGTTACAACACTCAAGTATAAGATATAGAGCTCTACTAAGTGACAGGAATCAGGTTTCAAATATTGCACCTGTAATGTGCTTTTGACTGCTAAAGCAACATGTGACATTTAACATTTAGCATATTTAAATCTATGTGCAAATTTGTATCCTCAGGAAAATACAAATCTGTCTTCATCTGAGAGGACAGATAGTATGAGAGCTGAGTAAAGGAGGTAATCTATGTCCCACTGGAATGCCCATCGTTGAACAGTGGTGGTGGCTAATGACACCAACTATCAGCCACCTGTAACACAGTTTTGAGATGATATAACCCACATTTACACCTCGACTCATATGATCCTAACGACTCAGTAGCTGTAGCTGTTTCAGAGCCTCAGAGTGTGATGATGGCTGAGGACACCAGCAGAAGGATGACACTGGGACCAGTGGGTATGGCACTGTTACACAAGTCCCCCTGACAGCAAGACATGGGTTTTACACAGAGAGCACAGATAGCACCTGTAAAACATGATGGAAAATCTCAGTTTCAACAACAACAAAAAACATTTTCCAGTTTTCAGTACAAAAACATATCAGCTCAAACCCCACTGAAATTTTCAGTATCATATAAAGAGTACAGTCTGGACCTGCTCTATATGAAAAGTGCCTTGAGATAACTTCTGTTGTGATTCAGCACTATATAAATAAAATTGAATTCAATTGAACTGAATAGATATAAATACTTCTGGTGTGGAAGAACAACTTACCGTCCACATCGAGGGAGAAACAGCAGTCAAAGGGGTGAGGAAAAGTTAAGATCCCTGTGCAGAATACTGTCACACATGATTTAAGAAGCTCCAAATCTAAGGCTCATTGTTTTACTGACTTCACCAAAAAAGGAAAAGAAATGAGACTAGAACAACCCTGAGTCAATCTTTTATGTGTAACAGGAAAGGATATAAATGGTGTAGCAGTAACGTGCCTTTGATAGCTACAGCAACATCTGATATTTCACATTTAGCATATTTAAAAACAAATAAATGCATGTAAAAATATTCTAGCTGAATTTTTTTTAAAATATAGTAAGACTATCCTTTACAGAGAAAAGGAACATTCTGTAACAGGCCCATCTGACGTTTCACAACTGATAAAAAAAAACAACATGCTTATTTTCTTGCTGTAGTTTCTCAAGTTTGCCAGAAACCTAATTTCTTCATCAAAACCACAACTATATGATTGTGTTTTAAAAATGTCATTACTCACTGCCTCCTGTGTGACCATCAGGAGGCAGTGAGTTTGAAATGAGGAAGAAGTGTTTCTTTAGTCAGTGAGTGATACATGAACAGTCTTTGTGTGGCTGTGAATCCTTGCTGCATTATATTTTCTGTCTAAAGTGTTTTGTGAAAAGTGTGTGCTTTAAAATGTCAGTTTAAGTTACAAATGATGCAGAATGAAATCATCCAGTGACTACTGGAAGGATTTCAAAAGCTCAAGAGGTCAGAGAATGTTTTGTTACCTCAACCAAATATGCTGTAGAAAAACAATGTCTTACTTCAACTGGACTCCAAAAAACATGACTTGGCTTGCTATTTTAAGTTTAAAAAGTAATGAAAGGCATCAAACGAGGAAGTCCAGTAATCAACAGCCAATCACAATTTATTAATTCACTCATGACTGTTCATATTTGAAAGGAAGGAATTAAACAATTTCAGTGGTCGATCATATTGTAGTTTATTGAACAAATATTGATCTGTATTCATTCACTGCCCTTACATTTTGAGAAATTGTTTATTCTTCTTGACTTATACAAATTTGATAGGAGAAAAAAAGTCAAATGTTCTCAGCTGCAGCTGTTCTAGAGCCTCAGAGAAAGAGTGTGATGATGGCTGAGGACACCAGCAGGAGGATGACACTGGGACCAGTGGGTATGGCACTGTTACACAAGTCCCCCTGACAGCAATCCATTGGTTTTACACATAAAGCACTAGTCTGGCAGCCCTTTGTGGTGACACCTGTAAGACATGATGAAAAAAACCTCAATTTCAACAAAAACCACCAGGTATTCATTACAGCAACACATGAGCTCAGACCCCACTGAAATGCTTTATATCAGATATAAAAGCTTCTGGTGTGGAAGAACAACTTACCGTTCACATCAAGGGAGAAACAGCAGTCAAAGGGGTCAGAACAAGATATGGTAGTTGTGCAGGATTTGGGGTCGGTGGGACCGCATGAGTAACATTTTATTCCATATGCTGTAGAGAAATACAGAATACTGTCACTTGAGGTTTAAGATACTCCAAAATTAAAAGCATGTTTTTGATCATTTTATGTCACATCCAAAAGTGGTGTTTCCTATTGAAAGAGGAAAAAAAAAAAAAAATTCTGGATGGAGGTGGAGCCAGCTGGCCATTGTCTCCAGTTCATACAAGACCCACTTGAAGTCTGGAGGCTCTCTCTCCTCTGACACAACTTTGTGTCAGGTTGAAGTTTCTGATTTTCTGTATAGTTTAGGTTGCATTCTCTTTGTTAACCTGCCAGTGTGTTTCTTTGCTGGTCTCATTTGTTAGATTCAACATTTTTAAATCAACATCGTTGACTCCCAACTCACCATTTCTGTGTTAAAATGTTCAAGTAAGGCAAAGATAACTAATAAACTGATTCTTACCTGTGGACAGAGTCATAAACAGGATTGTCAGAACTCCGTAAAACTGCATGGTGAACAGAGACAAAAACAGATATGGGAGGAAAACTGGAGAAAGAATGTGAGCTCTGAGTCCTCCTTCAAAACATGTTTATGCGAATTTCCTCAGAAAGATTCCTCCCTATGAGTCATCCCAAAATGACCTCAGTAGCTTTTCATTTATTAAAGTGATACAATATTTAGTAGCATTGTGGCGTATAAATGATTCTTCTGTGTGACAGGATTCAGAATATAAATGTTGCAGCAGTAATGTGCCTTCAACAGCCACAGCAACATCTAATATTTCACATTTAGCATATTTAAAACCATGTACAAATTACAAAAATAACAAGTTTATTTTCTTGCTGTAGTTTATCTATTTACTAATCAAAGCCACAACTATATGGGTATGTTTTAAAAGTTTTGCTACTTTGGCACCATTTTGAGACCATCAGGAGGCAGTGAGCTTGAAATGATGAAGAAGAAGTGTTTCTTTAGTCAGTGAGTGATCTTTGTATCTTAAAAGTATCGTTTTATGCATATGTGCAACAAAATCTGTCAGTAACTTACAGAAAAATGACGTCTTACTACATCTAGACTACGAAACCATGACTTGGCCCTGCGGCACTTTGTTGCTTTACATTTGGAAAATAACAAAAGTCTTTATATCAGTTGGTCTGCTTCAATAATCAACAACTAACCACAGCTTATTAATTTACCCAAGACTCTGGTGCAGTGGTTAGTGCTGTCACCTCACAGCGAGAAGGTTCCTGGTTTTAAACCCCAGTTCACCTGAGGCTTTTCTGTGTGGAGTTTGCATGTTCTCCCTGCGCCTGCATGGGTTCTCTCCGGGTACTCCGGCTTATGATAGTGATGTGAAATGCAGAAAGGAAGGAATTAAACAATTCAATGGTTGATTACATTGTGGTTTATTGAACAAATATTTATCTGTATTCATTCACAGCCTTTACATATTAATGCTGCAGCTGTTCTGGAGCCTTAGAGAAACAGAGTGATGATGGCTGAGGACACCAGCAGGAGGATGACACTGGGACCAGTGGGTATGGCTCCGGAATCAGTGGGTGTGGCGCTGTTACACAAGTCCCCATCACAGCAAGTTGTGGGTTTTACGCACGCGCCGCTGTTCTGGCAGCCCTTAGTGATGAGACCTGTGAGACATGATGGAAAAAACTTACTTTTAACAACAACAAAAACCACCAGTATTCAGTACAGCGACATATCAGCACAGACCAGACTGACATGTTCTATATCAGATATAGATACTTCTGGTGTGGAAGAACAACTTACCATTCTCATTGAGGGAAGAGCAACGATTCAAGTGGGCAGGACAAGTATACAACAGTGTGCAGGATTTCGGGGTGGCGGCTGTACATGTGTAGCATCTTAATCCACATGCTGCACAGAAATAGAGAATACTGTCACACGTGATTTAAGATACTCCAACTCTAAAGATATTGGGTGGTCACTGTCTCAAGGTTACACAAGATCCACTTGAAGTCTGGAGCCTGTCTCTCCCCTGGCACCACTTTGTGTCAGGCTGAAGTTTCTGATTTTCTGTATAGTTTATTTTGGATTCTCTTTGTTAAACTGCCAGTGCGTTTCCGCGCTGGTCTCATTTGTCAGATTCAGCATTTTTAAAGCAACATCTGTTAAATAAAACTCTCTCCTTGGATATTTGCTATGGCCTCAGAACTGTTTTTATGTTAACATGTTCAGTTAAAGCACACATAACTCTAATAAACAGATTCTTACCGGTGGACAGAGTCATAAACAGGATTGCCAGAACTCCGTAAAGCTGCATGGTGAACAGAGACAGAAGCAGATGTGGGAGGAAAACTGGAGAAAGAATGTGAGCTCTGAGTTTTCTTTCAGAACACGAATAATGTGTGTTATACAACAAGTAGTTCCAACCAAGCAATCTGATTGGTCAACAAGACATTTAGAATGTGCTCAAATCAGCATGATAGCACGCCTTACTCATCACTAAAAATATTACTCCGCAAGCATCACTGAAGTGCTCAAATCACTTTAAAGCACACCCTCTCGGTTAATATTGCTTAATTTCATCATGAAGCCTCCTCCCTGTTCCCTGTTCTTGTCATACAGGCTTAAGTCAACAATTCATCATTTGCTACGCCTTGCACCCCTTAACTCCTGTTGTTACACAATGCAAGCTTTCTTTTCTTATATGTATGTAATTTGCTGCCAAAATTTTACAAAATAGTAGATGTGACGCCTTTCAAATTTAATTCTTATGATAGCATTTGCCTCTCATAAATCATATTGTGATTTTTTTTTTCGAGAAAATGCAAGAATAGCGTCAAGAAACTCCAAATTGCAGATGCATTTTTGCTACTGGTGGCCATGGATATTAAATTAAAAAAAGAATTTTCTATATTTTTAAAACAAATGAGAGTAATGTTGATATTTTTTGGCCGTTTTGCAGAGACTGAGTGTGTGCCTCAACAAACAAAAAATGAACATGTCTTGCTGAGTACAAGTAAATGCAAAAGATGTTTTCACAAAACATGTTTTGACATTTTTCCATTTATCTGCTTCAGATTCAGGGTTGTAATACTGTGCATGCTGGATCACTGCAACACTGTTGTGGTTTACTGGAACAGCTAAATATGCCTTTGTGGTTTTTGAGTCAAAATGTCTGCTGTCTGCGAAAAAAGCCTAACTACTGACAGTGTGGGGTGTGGTGAATACACAATATTCTCAGCTGTAGCTGTGAAGAGAGGTGAAGGAATTAACCAATTCAATGGTCGCTCATATTGTGGTTTATTGAAGAAACATTGATCTGTATTCATTCACAGCTTTTACATATTGAAAAATTGTTTATCCTTCCTGACTTATACAAATTTGGTAATAGAAAGAAAGTAAAATATTCTCAGCTGTAGCTGTCCCAGAGCCTCAGAGAAACAGAGTGATGATGGCTGAGGACACCAGCAGGAGGATGACACTGGGACCAGTGGGTATGGCACTGTTACACAAGTCCCCCTGACAGCAATCCACAGCACCGACACATGCCACGCTGGTTTGGCAACCCTTGGTAATCATGTCATAACCTGCGAAACATGGATGGAAAAACTCTCAGAAATGACATGTGATGGCCTCCGGGCATTCAGCAGAGAAACATATTGTATCAGTTGCTCAAACTGCTGATGTGAAAGAACAACTTACCTTCTACTTTGAGAGAGTAACAACGGTTGAAGATGACAGCACAAGATTTGGTGTCTGTGCAGGATTTAGGCTCGGTGGCTGTGCATGTGTAGCATCTCAATCCACAGGCTATACAGAGACACAGAACACAGCTGGTCAAGACATGCTACCTATAACCTCTTATTTAAATTGCAGGTGTTTTGCAAGAAGACGCTGATCACTGCAGTTTGAAGAAATTCTCACTCTCAGAGAATTGTACGAGAACATGAAAAGGCAAGTTCAGAGAAAACGAAAAAAGGTCTTAATATGAAACCGTCTGTGTGCATGCAGAATGAGTAAAAAGTGAAACGAAACTTAGGAGTGGGCACCTGACAGTGGTGTCTTATTTCTCTTGAGCAAATGTTTACTTATTAAATAAAACATTAGAGTACTTGGCCCTATCACGGTACTGAGTTTAAAGGAATAGTTTCACATTATATGGTCTGCTTGTTGATTCAAATATAAGGAGATGGGCACTAACATGTAGGCTTATAAGAGTCCTCGTCGGGCAGGAAACTCAAAAAGGGTCAGGAAACTTCAGGAACTTGCTGCCACAAAAACATGGTTTAGCAAAAGATCTTGGTTAGGGTCAAATTAAAGACAGAGGAACTTCTCTAGCCCGACCTCTATGAAACCACAAATAGTTGCTCAGATGTCTGACATCATCAGCTTGTTGGGTTTTACAGTAACCTTTTAACATCAACAACAACTTTTCTTTACATTAAAATGTTCAGTCGGAGCACATAAGCCTAGCTCAGCTGAGCCGTTCTTACCAGCAGACAGAGTCATGAACAGGACCAGAGCTCCGTAAAGATGCATCCTGAGCGCAGAGTTGAACAGATTGTTAATCAAACCCTGTGAGGCAAAGAACTGGAGAGAGGCCGTTCTCTTTCAGCACAACTTCTTGGTCCTCTTTCAGGACTTGGACATTTGCATTTCCTCACAAAGACTCCTCTCAAGTGACCTGAATAACGTCAGCCCTCAAGTGATTATCCCTGAGACTAACATGTGCCGTAACACTTTATGGAAAAGAAGGTGTGTGAAATCAGCGGATGTAACAGAAAAAATATCTCTGTCTGAACAAACACAGCAAAAGCACTTTCAATTCTCCTCTATGGTTCTTAAAATACATTCTGTTTCCATCAGACAGCCTTTGACCAGTCTACCACACATGTGATCAGTTTGAAATGGTTAAAAAAAAATCAGATTAGAATAATGCCTGACTAAATGAGCTATTATTGTTCAACAGTGTCCTCTGAATACAATTTGTCCAGTTCAGTTCACTGAATTTTAGTGTATATATGCTTTTTGTTTTCAGTTGATAAAATATGTAAAATCTTGATGGAAAAGAGAAAATATAGTTCACATTTTAGGAAAATGACACTTGTCTGACTCTTCCTCTTGGAGTGATCTTTATTTAATTTATTTCAAATATGTTCATTATTGCATTATTATGTGGAATATTTTTTGAAATAATCTGACCACTACATTCATTTCTTCATTATATCCACTTGAGTATAACACAATAACATCGAAACATATTTATATTTTTCACTATGACCCTTGTAGTATTGTTATAGTCGCGCTGCTTCTGAATGAAGCACCGATGTCTAAGAATGCAGATCTGAAACCATGGTGGTGCGGGTCTTTCTAGCACATCCGGAAGTACATTTTAAAAGTAAAAACGTAGCAAGATGAATACCGAGATGAGATGATAGGCCAAAAGAAGAAGTGGTCAGTGGTCAGTGTGGCTATGATATAGTATAGTATAGTATAGTATAGTATAGTATAGTATAGTATAGTATAGTATAGTATAATTATATAGTATGTAGTATATGATATAGTCCAGACTGAACCACTTCACATAATAGGTAGACAATGGCAGTGTATCCATTTCATGAAAATGTTGAGGGTTTTCATCTGCAGTAGATTAGCTTGGTAAATGCAGCCTCAGTGCAAGAAAAACAAACATAACAAAACTTTTTCTCAACTCAAATGGGACTAGGTTTGTGAAAACAAGAGACGGACATGGTCAAACAAAAAATAAATAGCTTAATTTTGAAAGAAATAACCGGAAACCTTCTTGTGTTGGCTTGGTTGACTTGACGCCATAGGCTGTGAGTTTGACGCTGACTGCGTCATTTACGCGCCTGTGTGATCTCAGCACATGCGCCGCTATGTTTTGAAAAGCCGGGCAGCTGAAGCTAAAACCTGGCACAGCCCTGCCACGTTCATTTATTTTTATATGAATATATTTCCACAATGTATCTAATGTAAGAGCAAATGAAAAGATGCCAAAGTCTCTGAAAAAGTCCTGCAGCTCTCAGACCTCCATTAGCAGGTACTTCGGAGGACTGAGCAGCAGCAGTGCCTCCAACACTCAGTGTGGGATTAACCAAAATCCTGCGCACCAACTTTCAAGAGGCAAGGTGAGGTGTGGGCTTCAATGGGTATATCACACACACACACACGCGCTCAGATAACACATTTAACTTAATAATGCTAAACACTGAACCTCACTGCACCTCGCTTTCCTGCAGCAGAAACTTTCCTCTGATGAAGATTGCGGGTTGCCAACAAAACGAGCAAAGCTTTCACTACAAGATGAGCAGGTGGAGGATTTGGACTCTGAATCTGCACCCGGTCAGAGCACTAAAGGTGAGTGTGCTAACCTCCACCAAAATCCACCAAGTGCTTTTCCACCCTCACACAGGTCACCCACTTCTCACCCATTTCCAGCTGCTAAAAGCGTCAAATTTCTCCAAACTGCATGTGCAGTAATGTTAAATCCCTCTGTTAATTAAAAAAATGGAGCATTTTGTTTTTCTCAAACTTAAAAAGTAGAGCTTTTACTAATGTAACATCCTGTAAGTGTGACAAACTATAGATAAAGGAAGGAACAAATCCTCCTAATAATCATGCTTAACAATCTATTTCTTCTCTCCTCAGAGACAAAGCTAACATTGAGCCGAGGAGCAGGCGGCCTCTGCTCCTCCACCCTGGAGAAGCTGAAAGGCTTCACCTGCATGGCTGAGCCCAGTGCGAGGCACAGTGACACTCAGAGGGAGGAAAAGAAGGCAGATGGTGCTAGCAGTAAAATCTGCAACCGAGGAAGCAGCGTTTTGCCTCCTCGAGACGCTCCAGATCAACACAGCAATAAAAACAGGCTACAGCGGACAGAGGATGAGCATGAGGATGAAGAGGAGGAGGATAAAGGAAAGGAGAGTTCAGGGTTGGCTGCTACGAAACAGGTACCCATCATACATGTAGACTCTAATACATAACCGTCACCAGATTGTGCTTTGGTTTGCTGGTTGACCCAAGGATGAAGGTTGAAGCCCTCATGATGACAAACCTCTGAGGGAAAACCTTCAGGATGAGTTAAGCAGAATTTGCTGGTCAAAGGTCAAGACCGCTGTGACCTCACAAAACATTTTTTTGGCCATAACTCAAGAAATCACATGTTAATTATGACAAAATTTAATAACAGGATAAAGTACTACATGACTCAGGAGCTCTTGGAGAGATTGTGACTGTATTTCCTGCAACATGCGTGGTTGGTGGAGGTATACAATCATGAGGTGGTAATTCTAGTGAAACTCTCAGCATGCGTGTTTATCATACAATTCAATATTTGTTGGGCTACGCACAACAACAAATGAAAGATGAAGTAGTTAAGCTCTTCAGGGGAAATAAAGTTAGCATCAGATGGGTTTGTTCTATGGAAATCGAGAACTAAAAGCTCTGAGTGCAGAACTGCCAAGAAGACAAAGAGACTTTTGTTTGGGTTAACTACTGAAAACTCAGTGTGACCATTTTTTTTTCTTTTGTAGGGGTTCCTCTTGTCTCAGTTTGCAAAGCCAGGAAGAGGTGGAGGGGGAGGGGGAGGAAGGAGTGCAGAGCTAAGTCCTCCGTCTGAGTCTAGTGCCCCCTCCAGACGCTCAAAAAGCATTTACACTCCCCTGGAACAGCAGGTGATTGAGCTGAAACAGCAGCATAAGGATGCCTTGTTGGCTGTGGAGTGTGGTTACAAGTACAGGTTCTTTGGAGAGGATGCAGAGGTGAGAGCTGAAAAATATCCACGTTAATGATGCAAGGAGGACATTAACATTATGAATCCAAAATATATTAAATACATTACTGTCTGAAATTCATTTCATGATGCATGTGTGTGAACAGATTGCTGCAAAGGAGCTGAACATCACCTGTCACCTGGATCATAACTTCATGACATGCAGCATCCCCACACACCGTCTGTTTGTTCACGTCAGACGGTTGGTGTCCCACGGACACAAGGTATGAAGTGTATTTTGTGTAATTGTTTGTATTTACAAATTCAAGCTGTTAAGAGCCATATTGTTGCTGATTGCTACGTTATTGTCTTTTCTTTTTAGGTTGGTGTTATTAAACAGACAGAGACGTCAGCGATCAAGGCCTCAGGGGCTAATAGGAACACTCTGTTTACTCGTCAGCTCAGCGCTCTGTACACCAAGTCCACTCTGGTGGGAGAGGGTATCTTTATACATTGTGAACATCTGTGTGCATGTGTCCTTAAAACAGCCGTTTCTGTCTCTGCATGTCTAAAGCTGTGTCCTTGACAATTGTTCAAGATGTAAACCCAGTCTGTAAACTGGGGAATGTGGAGGATGGGGATTGTGGGGATGTGGTGTTGGACCCTCCCGACAGCTTCCTGCTGTGTATCAGTGAGAACTGGGATAAACTGAAGAAGCAGCTCACTGTCGGGCTGGTGGTGAGTATGAAGAGTACAAATTCATAAAAACTTGTGCGTTCAGGCAACGTGTTAATCAGGTTGTTCAGTTTGAAGCAGATTAAGCTTAATAGTTTATATGAAAGTTAAAGAAAGGTTTCATCTCACCTTGTTGGTCATCACAAAGTAAGGGATTGTGTTGTTGTTGTACCTCCTTTCAGCTCATACCTAATTAACTCTCCCTCTAACATCTGCAGCCTTTTAGATTAATGAAATTCTATCCCTTGTTTCTCAGTTTCATTTCCAGAAAATGTAAGACATCACTATATATAACAGTATCGCAAGATTACAAATTTTGAAATAGAACACTGTGCCCAATCCATCCAACCCTGATGTGTATGATTAATCTGACTCACAGCTGGGTTGTAAAGAAAAACACACTCGTTATTACCTTTTATTTGGCAACAGAATTACTTTATTGCATCATATGCATTGCCAACCTTTCATTTTTAAAACTTAGCCTCGACTTTGAAATCTTATTTCCCTCATAATAACTTTAATAACTACAACAAGGTGAACTTTGAGCACAAGCTGTATTTCTGTGACATGATCTAATTTAGAATGAAGGCATCTCCATATGAAACTGAATGACCTACTTTTATTTAAAAACACTTTGAGTCTTTATTATATGAGCAATGTGAAGGAGTTATCTCATATAAACATAACTTTACCCCTGAAATTCAGAGCAAGGGGCCAAGCACCACAAACTAAATTAAAAATAAATAATAAATAAATAAATGTCTTACCACAGTATATGCACATGTATTTGCTCTGTTACTTAATCTTATGAATGTGTTTGTGTATGTAGGCAGTCCAGCCCAGCACAGGAGACGTGTTACTGGACTGTTTTGCTGATGGTCAGTCTCGATCTGAGCTGGAGACTCGTGTCCTAAAGATCAACCCTGTGGAGATCCTGGTGCCCTCTGACCTCTCTGAACAAACCCTCAGACTTCTACAGAGTATCACCAATGCCAGGTAATCTCCTATCAGGACACTAGAGGGCAGTATAGGCCCATTTACTACATGACAGCATACAAAAACTGAAGTGTTGAAGAGTGTGTGTGTGTGTGTGTGTGTGTTTGTGTGTTTGTGAGTTTAGTCTATTTTACTCAGAGGGATTGTGTTTATATTGCCCCAGGCAGGTAGACAGTTGTTTGGTCTGGAGTTCGTCGGGCTCAGTCTGGATGAAGAAATCAATGCTGGCTCATATTGAGGTTTTGTGATAATGGCCCCTCAGCACTCTGGGTACCTCTGCAGGGCTAAACGGGGTCCAACCAGTGCTTATCTATTTTAAAAGTTCATAGACTGACTTTCCCCCCTAAACTGGTGTTTCTATAATAGTTGTTTTTCAAAGGAAATATTTGTCAGATGATGCATTAAGTCTATTTCATTGGCCAAACACGTAAAGTAGTTATAAATGCTGGAAGAAAGTTAAAGTTAAAAGTTGGCTGGTGGCCCTGGAGGCTGCAGCAGGCTCTAATGTTGATAAATGTATTTGTGAGTCTTTTGGAGCTTTTTACTCATGGTCAACAAAATAAAGTGCATCGCTGCAGCTGCTGAGAAGTTATAGGATGCAAACTATAGACACATATGGGTATAAAAATGGTCTTACAACGTAGCTTACATTTACTGTCCAACATTTACAATCTACAAAATAACAGGTAGTAGTTGCTCATAACCAGAGAAGTGGTGGAAAAAGTATTGATATTGATATTATTAACACCATCATGGCATAACACAACAATACATGTAAAGATCAAACATTTAAAATGTCATTTTGCATAAATTGAACACTTTAGGTGTTAGACTAAGACTGCAGCTATTGTAATTAGTCAGATCAAGTGATAATCTTCCCATGTTGCAGCCTTTTTAATTCAAAATTTCCTCTTTTTGTTACTATTCTTCCATTTCAACTCAATAGGGAAACATGAAGTAGTAATTTACTACCTGAGACTGCAGATAGCTTCAGATAAACCTTTGAATATATTTCTGTATTGAACAAGGTCTGTTGATTTTCTTCCCCACATTTAAATCACATTAGGAGGGAGTTCTATAGGAGTCCTCACAGTTAAGGTAATGCCATCATTTCAGTAGCAGTCAAATCATCCTAGTGATTAGCTCAGCATCAGAACATGACGTACAACAGGGAGTCGTCAGCCTTTATGTTGTACTAACATGCTTCAACGACGTCTCTGATGCAAAAGCAGACTTTATTTAACGCGAGCAGGCTGCTGTCTGAGCCACAAGATCAAAAGAGTTCAACGCATTGTCCTTTGTTCATCGGCTGACTAACAGCGATTGGGCCAGCGACAGTGACGCTGAACTGCTGTATTCCAGAAACCTGTTGCCTCCCATCGTGCCGTCATTTGGCTCATCTTCGCAGACAGTCTGCACCCAGCATGTTCACACCAGTGGGGACGGGTCCTCTGGAGGCTGCCTGTGATTGCATTATGCTGTGAAAATGAAACGTGGGAGTGGGAGGGAGTGGAGTGGATTAGATTAGAAAGGGATGCTAGAATAAATTGGAGGGATGTCTGCTGGTTTTGACTCCTTGATGAGGCACATTTCTCATTATTCACCTTTTTTTAAAATTCCAGTGGCTATTTTCTCTCCCTTTTCATTTTCCCCTCTGTTAAGATCTAATTCTAGAATTTTTTGTTCATTTATATTCATTCCTCTCTCTCTTTTCCCCTCTCTTTGTCTCTTCCCCTCCTCCTTTTTACAGCTGTCCGCGTTGAGTGATTATAGTGGAGATGGGCCTGTAAAGGCCAGTCCAATTATTATGTTTGAACAGCACTGCTCTCTAGCGTTGTGCTTATCAGAGACAAGACTCTTCTCAGTTTGCAGCCTGTATCATACAAATACAGGGCAGCTTTGTCTGTTCAGCTCGAGACAATTTGTTACATTTATATTCACACACGATACTCAGTGTATGCTGTGTGAGGCCCTTTACAGATCACCACTGTTGGCTTCCTCCCAAGACATTTTTCTAGGTGATTAGTTTTTTTTTTCATCAGGCTCTTAAAGACACTTAAAATGCATAAATGATTCTGAAATAGATGTTTTGATGGATACTAGCATTAACATTTGTAAATGTTTTATTAATTTAACCGAAACCCATTAAAAAATACAACGGCAAGATCCGCCCAGGTGAACATTTAAAACAAGGGATTTTTGTTACTTCTGACATTAGCTCGACAACCTCCGTGTCTCTGGGGTGGGCTGATGAGGTGGGCCCCAAGGCAACGGGATGTATGTGTGTCCATGGAGCGGCAGGTAATGAGTCCCTGGGAGGTTGGTAGTAGCTAGGTGCAGTATTAGTTGCTTTACTCATCCACAGCCTGGAGTCATGAGTCAGGATCAGAGCAGTGACGAGGATCAGAGCGACTGAAAAAGCTCACTGGCTGATGCTGTCAACGCAAACGTTCTCGTTCTCTCGCTTTTTCCAAAGATTTTAAGTCGATGACTGACGCCCTTGAAATTTAATAGTACATCCTGGGTACATGGTAAGACAGCAGGCATCTGTCAGAATAGATCCACACGAGCGCACACACACCCAGAAGACATAATTTGTGTATTTTATGTGTGTGCGTAGACTTAAATGGCCACTCCGAGAGATTCATATTCACCCCGCAGCCATAGAAACTAATCGGAGCACCTTAATCTGTTGTGCACATTAACCTCTTGATCTCGGGTCTCAACATTCTGATTTAATTCAGCCACCTTGTGTTTTTGATTGATTATCAGGCAAGTCACAGTGCTATGGACATTTGAAGAAAACAACAGCAAAAACAAAAAGAATCTTCACAAAGGAAGTGGAAGCACTTTTTAAATATGAAGCACCTCCCTTCAGATCCTCAGAGATGGACTAAATAAAATTATAGTTTAATAAAATGACATTTGCAGTGCTCATTGTATTGAAAAACGGCATTTGATGGCATTTTGATTGGGTCTTAATTTAGAAAAGCTCGTAGTATTGAAATGGATGTTTGAGGTTTGGTTTCTGTGGCTGAATTGTTACAGGGTCACCACATAGCTGCAACGTCGCCATGGTTTGACTTCAGCCTGAGGGATCTTGTTGCATGTTGTGATTTGTACAAAATGTTTTACAGATATCCATGGTTCCCAAAAAGATGGATCCTAAAGACTTTACTACGCGACAAGTGATATTTAGGTTTTGGGTGAAACATCTTAGAAGGAGACATCTATGGCATCCAGATGATGAATTTAAATAACTTTAATGAGCACTGATACCTCTAGCTTAGCACCATCATCAGGTTAAAATTTTGATTTGTCCAATATTACATCAAAATGCTCAAAATTAAACACAGCACAAACTCTGGTCAAGGTTGCCTGTATAAACTTAAACCAGCATCCGGCTTTAGAAGCCTCAAGAAACTCATAATAGACTGGAGACGTCCCAAACCCAAGATCACAGTGCTGGGTCCTGTCAGGGGTTCAGAAACCCTCTGTCCCTGGATCAATATCTGCAATCGTGTCTGTTCTTGTAAACCTCATACTATGGTTGAATTGACTGGTTAAATGATTTATGGTCGTAGATGCACTGCTGGCACAGTATGCAGTCTATTGATCACACTATGCAGTCGTTGTTCTTAGTCCGGCCAGTGGCTGAAGTGAAAGACGATGATTCTTCTATGTGTGGTTCTGTGTGTGTTGTGTGTGTGTGTGTGTGTGTGAGCATTAGGAAGCGGAAGAAAGAAAATGCTTCAGCACTGTGTCCAGAGCCATGTGCTTGCCTTGGTTGCCCTGGCAACAACAGAGCGGACAAAGCAACCAAGTCCTCGAAAGCAGCAAAGTTTGCAGAGAGTGAATGGAACAATAGGGAGATGCGACGGATAAACGGGGGAGGTAGGGAAATGTGCTGTGTTTGGGTGTGTGACTGAGGTTTGCACGCGTGTGTTTGCAGAGTCTACGAACAAAAGCACAGCTGAACATGTCAAAATATGTTCAATTTTGTCACAGGAATGAATCAGGATATCAAAAGTTGTGTTCCCTCTACTGGTCTGTCTGTATATCACAAGCATCACTGACCACTTGAATCAACGCTGCCCTCCAGTGCCCAGGCTGATGACTTGAGAGTCAGAGAAGAGAGACAGGATGAGTTTGAGTTCGTTTCGATGAACACAGTCATCGAGTTCTACTGCCACACCTAGAGAAAAGGTGTGTTTTCAGACGTTTATCCCATATTCCTCTAGTTACCAGTATACTCTCACTGGAGACCGGTGACAGCCATTCACATGTAAAACACTGGATGCGTCTGAAGAGTTGGCCGTGTTTTTTATCGGTGGAAATGTGGCGTTTGTTGTGTGTGTCCTCCAGGCCTCGCTCTGTCGGGTGGCGTCCTGGAGAGCCCAGTGACTGTCTAGGGCTGCTCATCCAGTACTCAAAGAATTCAACTGGAGAGAGTTCTTAGAAGCAAAGGTACACAAACCCCACCAAACAAACACAGTTTTGCTGAATAAGGGTTTCAGCTGGTGAATCTGGATCTGGCTAATTTGAGGTTTGGATCCCAGCTAGGAACGAGGCACCTACACGTCTTGCTGTAAAGTAGGTATTTCAGACCATTTCAACAAGTGCAGTATTTATCTTTTCTCTCTCTTCCCTTACAACCTTCTGTAGAACTTGCACCATCACAAGCAAACCTATACACTCATGTTTCTTAATCTCAGTTTTAAACAATAAAGTAGCTCTAGTCCGCTTCGTGGTTTGTGCATAACACTTGACTTTAGGAGTCATGTGGACATTTAATGAAATGATCTTTATCTCCGTTTTCGCTCCGATATTTGAATTGATATTTGACATCTATGACATTCTCAAACATTACATATAGGTAAGTGTTGTCTGAGAGGTTGGGCAACGCCTGTGCTGTCACTTATTCGTCAGCAGACTAGTTCCGCTTCAGAAACACTGCAGGGTTAATGCAAAAGAAAACGATTCTGAAAGTGACCTTTAGATAAAACAGTGATGGACTGTGTTCAGTTTGAAGGGTTAGTTGCGCCATTGTACAACCGAAGGTGCTTTTAATGTGTCTTCTACAACATATTTCACTCTTGGATTGCCTTAAAGTGCAACTTTTAGTTTGTTCTTACCCCATTTATGCTATTTTACAAAGTGAACACCAAGATTTTATACGCCAAAGAGCCATATTTCAGCTAAAGAACTGGTTTGATTTGAGTTAGAAAAGTTGTGAATTTATTTCATACTTTTCCTAATTAAAAAAATATACCATATTATGCTGTTGTATTGTAATAATATTTGTGCTCCATAATAGCTCATTTGACGTTCGAACCCAGAGTCTGAGGGTATGATACCAGTGCCGCCACCTCAGGAACCTGAAACTCAACAATCAGGTAGCAAGTGCATATCTCAGCGTTGGCTGTTTATACTGCACCATACCTGTACAACTTCTAGTACTAATACACCAAACAGAAACATCTGCACCTATCTTGGTCTGGCAAAGAAAATTCTGTTTTTAAATCATTTGATAGAGCCAAGTCTTAAGCCTCATGTCTGTGAAGGGAGTCATGTTAGAGGTCTCTCGATACTGACAATTAGTGACACAGCATCTGAACATTTTTCTCTTAAAACTGTGTTTATAGTGTATTTTACATAGCTGAGATTGAGTCTTTTTTTTATAAAGAGGCCTAATCATTGCATTCACATTGTGTGTGACAATGCATTGGGCCTCCATATCTCTACGAAACATCCCATCATCCTCAGTTAGTTACTCCGTTAGTGTTGACACTATGAGCATGTTAGCACGTTGATGCTAAATGCTGATCCTATGCTAACATGCCTACGTACAGCCTCATAGAACTGCTAGCATGGACATAGACTCTATTATTCCAGGTCAAAATTATTTGAAACCTGAATGTCATCACCCGGCATGGGTCGTCAAGTCTTGTGAGTTGGCTGGTTTGCTTTTGTGCCTCTACTAGCCCTGTGGGAAATATTTGGCTCTTTAGCTGCTAATTGCTTCGCTATGTTCACCAGCTACTGCGTTACTGTGTCTGTCTCTACAGTTTGGTGCTGAGCGTAGTGAGAGTAGTGAGAGTGAATCAAGTTACAGACCTGACACTCACTAAAGAGCAATAGGGAGTTGCAGATTCTTGTGATATTTCAGTGAATTATTGCTGCAAGCTTCCGCATTGACTTTCACATTGTTTCATTGCTTTGACCTTGTCCCTTCATACATAGTTATTTTTTAAATATCACAGCCACTTTATGTCAAGTCTTATTTTTGTGACCTAAGTTTGACTCGAGTCAAAGTCTCAAATCTGCTGCTCTGGCTAGAACCAGGTCGAGAGAGACTGCTGAACAGAAGTGCGTGCCAGTGGTAATTTACCAGACAGGAAAAGTGGACGTGAAGCTTGAGTGTATGTTACATTCACTTCAGTACTAAAAGCCCATGGATTATACTGCTTTACTTGAATTTTCTTTTTGCCGAGCTTTCAGCAGAGAACACCACAAGCAGCCAGCCAGCCAGAAATGTCACCAGATAGATGGACATCTTCCAGTGCAAATACTTTTTAATATATGTCACGACAACTTTGCACCTGATTTTTGTACAACTTGAAGAAATCAGTCATAGTTGAACAGTGGACTGTAAAAATTTAATGCGTGAGAGATAAACTGAAGAAAATGTTCGCTCAGTCAGGTCAAGTAAGGACGGCTCAAAAGTTCAGCACGACTCGCTGCTGTGGTGTAAAGGACAAGCATTGCATTGAGTAATAAGGCTGCTACTCTGTCACACTTGGGAGTTTCCGCTTCAGGTCAAGTCTTTTCACCTGACCGCCTGCGGCTTCCATCACCTGCTCACCTCTTACATTACTAATGTCACAGTGGCATTTTCTACCTATTTGAAATAACTGAAACAGTGCTGGATTATGTCAAGGATATACAAGCTGAATGTACATTTGTGTATATAAGCTGTTTCAGTCTGTGTGTTGTTTCAAGGATAGACAGGATGGTGGTAGAAGGGCAGTTTGTTGTGGGTGTTGACTACACTTTGCACTCCGCTTGGGAGGAGACTGATGAGGAAGCAGGAGCTAACCCTCACAGACCCGCAGTGAGTACAGGACACCCTCTGACCTCTGATGAAGCACGACTGTTCTTTCTCTGTTCTTGTCAGTAAGCTTCACAGTGCTACAAAATAAATCTAAACACCAGGCGTTTGTCTGCTCTGTGCCATGGTGAGGGAACTTTCTTGCGCTGAATTAAGCCTCTCAGGCAGCATTTATGCACTTTCATGTCACATGGTAGAAATGAGAGAGTAGGTTAAAAATGCCATGTATTGACATTATAGCCACTGACAGATCAATGTTTAAGTCTCATCCACCTTATTATGGTCTAGGTCAGCTATATCTGTGAATTCAGCAAAATCCAAATTTCTCATCTCTTATTACAACTTGAATGCTGATGTGAACCCCACACTTCAATGTGACGTGAACGCAGCGGTACTCCCAATGCTGTGTACCACTCAGAAAAACTCTAATTGTTATGTGGTTTTGTCAGGATTTAGGTTGAAGGTGGTTAAGGTTAGAGTTGTTGCAGTGTTGTTTGGATTTTTAGTTGCCTTACCAAAAAAAAAACAAAACAATTTCTTCCCGTGGGGCAATAAAGATGTGACCTGACTGATTTTGGGTTTGCCACCCGAGAGGCAGAGCTTAGGGTAAAAAGGCCAGGTCCATTTATCTTTTCATTAACTTCAGCACTTCTTGTTTGATGTGACGCACTGGGGACAAAGAGCATGCATAATCGAGAGTTATTATTCCTAGTATATGTAAATAAATACAGTGCCAGGACCAGAAATAATACAAATAAGTATCAGAAGGCACCATTAATTTGACACACTCCTACTTAAAATATGTTTTCAATCACTGCCATTTTGAAGAATAATGTATTGGATTAGTTTCTACTCTCTTACTTAAATGAGCTTGACAAGTCACATGACTGTTTAGAAATTATCCTCGACATCTCCATTTTGTTTCTGATGTTTTATTAATAAGTGATGAAATGTCGACGGCAAACAAGAGAGGATGTAGGAAAGCACCCATAATGTTAACACTCATTATTTTATTTTTCACTCAGTAGAGCAGCTGCTCTTCTTTTCAGAAACACTGCAGGGTGAAAACACACATAAAAAGCTGAACTGACTCACAGCACTTCTGCCCACACAACCTTCTCAGTCTCTGATACTGCAGTGCCATTCCACTTCTCTGCATTGTAATTCTGTTATCCAGCAGGCCGACGTTGTATAGTATTTTCTTTCTGTGTGTGTGGCCCTCCCTCTGTGCAGGGATTATAGCTGTGGATTGGGCACTGTGCCCAGATTACAGATAGCTCCTTTCTACAGAATTTCAACATCAGTAAACCTGTGATTACACTTGCGTAGCCACATTAATTCCAAGACAATACATTACACGGTAACGGCATATGCATGCTACAGAAACGTTAAAAAAAAAATACACAATGATGGGAGTGTGAGTATGAAGTCCATTTATTACAACTGTTTGTCTTGATCTGCTTCTTTCCAGTCCATTTTTCCCCTGGATGTTTATGCTCACAGAAGATTTGTGTTATATAGGTGGTTATCTGTAATTTAGACATCAAGCACAGCTGTTAAAAGGGATTAACCTTGTTGGAAGAAGCTTTTATAATCCTCTTTAAACTTATACCTTCAATATTTAACCTGTCCACATTGTAAAATGTACTATAAAAATGATTTAACTCCAATACAAACATATTTTAAAACCTTAGCATCTGCCAGAGATCCCATTTAGTAATAGGAAACCACAAGCTGAAGTAATTGAACTTGCTATAGATATGACTGCAATCACCTCTTGAACAAAGTATATCTTCAACTTATGAAGAAGCAATCAGTCGCAATTTAGCAGTTAGTTCAAAACATCTTTCTTAAAAAAAAGTAATTCTCTCTACTCAAGACTGATCAGCTCTACATGACACATTTCTTTTGCTGATGTGGAAAAGGGATTGAGCATTTTAATCTCTTTAACTCTTTTTACCTTCCTTCTTGCTCCTCTAATTGCTGTGCTTTTTCTTTCTTTCTCTTCTTCCGCGGAATCACAGATCCATCTCAGAGCGCAGGATGCTGTGCAGAGATCTAGAGTCGGACTCTTCACTTGAACTCACCAGATCCTGTTGTCACATTGCCTGACCTGGAGAGAGGCATCTGCAGCATATATCACAAAAGGTGTAATGAAACTGGCGAGGTCAGAGATTGTGCATGAAACTAACATAGTCGCTTCTAATCACATACCTCTGGCTGAAAATAATATCGGTTACATCATTTCACCCACTGTCCAAAACTGGAGATCCAGGCGTGGTGAAATAGCTTGAAACTTGAGCAGTCTGGTACAAAGGTGGTAAAATGGCATTCCCCATTCTCCTCCTTTTGCATGAAAATCTAAACCAAGACATTTTCTCTCTCTGTCTTCTCACCTCCTTCTCTCTCAGCCTGCTCTCTATGGCATTCCTGGATTAACAATAACAGGCAACGGTCGCCTCAGTGGCACTTACCTGATTGTCTGACACAATCTCATTTCCCATCGGACCCATCTTTGAAAATGTCAGGCTACTATCTCACTCAGGTGTGTGTGTGTGCATGTGTGTACAGCGGAGATGAGAGAGGCTCTCTGGTCTATGTCTTGTTTCATGTTCAACTTTCAATTTTCAGTATTAAGTTAAAAGAAACGATCAAACACCCCCCACACACACACACACACACACACACACACACACACACACACACACACACACACGCACACACACACACACACAGGGCCCCTGACTATTATTTTGCCCATTCAGATAAATGGGCCTGTGTGTAATAATGGTCTGTATCTCTATGGCTCCATTGACACTGAGAGGGAGGGCACACTTATGGTCTCAGTCACTGTCTGTCAGTTAATAAAAGAGCAAACAAGGGCTGCTGACACGGGGGCATTAAACCCAGCATTTGATAAATACCATAAACCATTCCCAGTGTGACTCTCATTAACCTTCATGACATGGTACGCATACACTGTGACATCAATGGCTATATGGAGTCGAGGAGCATCGGCAGTATCACCTCTCTGAGGTGAAATGCTGAGCATTGGATTAGTCATTAGGTTGATTTCTATCTTGAAGATTGCCAGTGTTATTTTTAGAGCTGCAGCATTGATCTTATAGAAACATAAACCGTACCCGCAGTGTATTGATTATAGCTGGGCGTGTCCTATATTATGGGTTGTCACTGATTACCAAAACAGCTGAAATTTATACAAAATGGAATGCTAGATTAAGGCAGCATCTGCTCATAATCGACACAGTCATCTTCTCTGAGTGCGGCGATAAATGTGAACAAGAACCAGGAAGAAATCACTGCCTGAAGTGCCAGGCCAAACCAGGAAGCAGCTGTGATATTTATTTATTTATTTTTTGGAGGGGTGCAGATGAGATTTAGTGACCTAATGTCACTGTTTTACAAAAAGCACACAGCACTCCTCTCTCTCTCTCTCTCTCTCTCTCTCACACACACACACACAAAGCAGTGAAGAGCTGCTCAACCATTTACGCTTCATCAGATCTCATGCATATCTTTTGTGTGTGTGTGTTCCAGTTCCTCTACACAGGAGAGTTTCAATTTCATTAGGTAGCAGCTCAACTCACGGGGCTGGAACTGCATTTGCTCCCCAGCCATCCAGTCACAGATCAGTTTTCGGGACGCTGCTCCAAGGCCTCTTGTTGACACTCCTGATCTGTTGTTCAGCACACAGCTTTCAAAGTGCTCAATGAAAAGGCGGCCAAGTGAGTATCCAGCAGCAGGAAAGAGACATTTGGAGGTGAAAGAGGAAAATTTAGTATTTTGCACCATAGCTATACCAAAAAAAAAAAAAAGAAAAAAGAATCAAAATCAATGATAGTCAATGTAATAGTATTGAATGTACGCCAGCATAGCACGGAACAATGGCAATTACGCTTGAATTTCATTCAGAAGTCAGGAGGAAATGATTTGTACCCAAAATAGTCAGTGACAATTTTGAACAAAGCTCATGAGTGACCGATATGTTTTACCTAGAATGTTATAGTCTTAACACTTGTCCAAGTATATTTTTATTGTTCATTACAGAAGTATATAGTCAATCATGTCAGTGTTCTGTTACTTAATTGCTTTGTGGTTGGTATAGAGTGCAGGGCTGGCAACTATGTAAGCATTTATTATGATTTATTTGTTGCTTTTATAACAGAGCGAACTGTTTTGTCTACAAAACATCAGAAAAATCACTAAAAATGTCCATTACTATTCTCTCAAAGCCAAGCACAAGAGTTTTAAACCCAAAGATTTTCAATTTGTAATGATAAAAATGTGAAAATGAAATTCTCTGATATTGAGCTGGTTGGAGGTATTTTTCTTGACAGGTGTGACTTAAAATTGATGTATTATCAAAACTGTTGTTAAAGAAAATATTTTTTTACATCAAATTAAGAAATGAGAACTTTCAAACAGCAATTATCAAGCCATGTTATTTTGCATATTTTTACATGGATGTAGATACATTGTATTTGAATAAATACTAATACCTTGGTCGTGGTTAAAGATATAAGGCTAAATCTCTTCTGATTGGGACACTGCGTCTTGTTTTGACTTATAATGGATTTATTTTGATTTAAAGCCCCTATGTTCATATGTTAATGTGGGAATCAGGGAAAACACAATTACAGTACCACAAACCAATGAACATAATGTGTGTGAGTGGATGCAAGTGATGCCTGCTGTCACTCCACATAATGTATGGTCAATAGTTGGCAAGGAGCACCAGGGTGAAGGACCTCCTAGTGACACATGGATGATGGTTTTTTTCTTCAGCCTACTACTGAAGAACAGCTGACCAGCAGGCTCACGCCTCAGAAAATGTCTACAGTTTGTGATGCTCTAGTAGGTTGGGGAATGGGAGACAGAGCTGTTCTCAGATCTGGCTCTCGTGCTGCAGGAAAGGAGGGAGCAGATCCAGGTTGTCCTCACGAGATTCAAGACCACCGCAGCAAAATTGACTGACGCTGAAAGCCCCGCATTGATCACACAAAGCCGCGTCTCTGGACAGGAGGTAGTGTCTGTGTGTGTGTTTGAGGCTGAGAGTGAAAGACAGGTGGGAGGAGATTGATGGCCCGATTTGGGTGAAAGACAGACTCACCATGATGATCTGATTTCTGTGTGTGTGTTTTTGTATCAGTGTGTGTGCGTCAGTTTTAATAAAAAGTGACACATTATTTTGTCCGTCTGCTCCGGTCTTATTCATCAAAGTCTTCCTTCTCCTCTTCCTCCTCTGCCCCCAGTTTCTGATTGAGGTGAAGAACTCGCTGTCGTCCACTGTTCCACCTGACTGGGTCAAAATCAGCAGGTGAGCTCACAGTCTCAACACACACACACATACCCACACACAAAGATACAAGACAAACGCACACAGTCACCAGCACCAGGAAATAGATTTTTTTCACTGAACGGTATAATGAGCATGATATGTTATGCATTGTCTCTAGAGCACAAGAGCAGCAACCGCGATTGTGTGTTGCTCGCTTAATCCGTTTGTGCCTCTGCCTCCACCTCATACCTCTTTCCCCCTTCTCCCTCAGCACCACAGCAGTCAGCAGGTATCACTCTCCTTTCCTGGTGGAGCGCTACACGAGCTGCTGCGCCCGGAGCAGCTACGGTTGATTGCCAGAGGGAGTGGACCAATTTTCTCGAGTATGACAAGACACTTGCATCCAAACATACACCTGATCATAAACTCCCAACGAGGAACTGCTAAAAACATGTCAGTCTCTGGTTCAGAGAGATGTCTCCGCAGCTGCCTGTTGGAATTAGTCAGTTTTAGTCAAGAGCGCCGTCAGTGGCGTCTACTCTGAACGCAGTACGCACTTACCTTAATTTACACTTGAAAATCTTTTTCCTCTCCCTCTCTGTCTCTCTCTCTCTCTCTCTCTCTCTGTAGTCAGTTTGGGGAGCACTATCACACCATGAAAAGGGCTATTAGTCACCTAGCAACCATGGATTGTCTCTTTTCATTGGCTGAGGTGGCTAAACAAGGGGACTATTGCAGGTGATGTCCTCTCATGATGACCGTAAATATTGGGTTTGTGTGTAAGGTTGTATTGTGTGTGCGCATGTGTATGTGTGAGCGTGTGTGTGGGTGTCCTGTGTCGTGTCCTATAGTCTCAGACAGGCTGTGTGGGGAGTGTGCACTGGGCTCAGTAGTGTGCTCAGCCAGAACGCCAACATCTCTCCCACACACACGCGCGCGCACACACACACACACACACACCTTTGTTAAGTTGTATTGAGGTCTATTTCACTATATTTTAGGTTTACTTCTGTCTGTGTGTTAGTACTGCAGGTCCCCTTTTTCGTAGTTTGTGGAGATTTATGCCTTTTTTCTTTAACTCTTTTTATTCTTTTTGTCATTGCTCTTTAATTCATTTAAGGAAAGCAGGTACTACTGTGTGCGTGTGTGTGTTACTTTAATAAATAGAGCATGCCTGACGCAATAGCAGGCCTATTTGTTATTGGCCAGTAATGGGTTAGCACAGATACGTACATCACGTGTGTGAATTTTGGCAGATAGAGTAAAAATAAATGCAGAGCACTAAACTACAGTGATAAATGCCTTATTTTAAATAAATGAAATTTCAGATATGTTTAAAATCCAAACTTAAAGGTTACTATCTACTTTTCCTGTCACATTTGATAGTAGAATATTGTTTACATGTTAACTATATGAACTCAAATGTGGCACGTTTTTGGAAAGAAATATCAGTGGATATATTTTTATCCCCTACATTCTTTAGAATCTGTATCATCCCCAATATCTATAAGGTAACAGCACAAAGGGACAACGGTTCATACAATGTTATAGTCTCAGGCTGAAGTTGTAATAATTATGCTATCTTAGATATGGGTTTGTAAGTGAATGTATATTGTACAAAGCAAACTGAGTGTTCTCTGTGTTCAGACCGGAGGTGTGTGAAAAATCAGCGCCAGATCATGACTGTGGGACGGCAGACACCCTGCCATAGACTTTACTGATGGGAGAGCACAACCAGTATGTGCTCAACCAGATCAACCGTATGCCAGGTACATACACGCACACACACACGCAGACAGGCTGATCAGATGGCTTTGATACAAAGTTATTTCAAACACATACATCCATTGTAATGCTCACTAACTCATTGAGATAGTTCTAAAACAAAATTGCAACAGCACATATAGAGACATGCTCAATGGTTAAATAATACGATACACCACGACACACGCTTCCTCGCTCAGTGCTGGAGTGGGTGAAGTTAATCTTGCAACAGAAGCACGTTTCAGTAGGAAGAGGAAGCCAGCCAGTCCACCCACCCTCAGCTGTGCAGGTACAACATCTTATTCTCTCCTCATTCGCCTTCCGTCTGTGTCACTGATATTCTCCTCCCTCCTCTCCTCTGTAACAGGGTGATGGAGAACCATGATAATCACTGGTCCCATGGGGGGGATTCTCGTGGCCAAGTGGCCCTGATCTGTGTTATGGCTCAGAGGGCCCTTGCCATCCCGCCTCTGAGGCCCGCCTGGGCTGCATTGGACGGCATTTACACCAGGTATGAACACAAGCCCATGGAAATCTCTCTGAATCTGTGATATTGTGAATTTCAGTAAACAGCAGTGCAAGACATAGAAATGACAATAAACTTGCATATGATGACCAAGTTAAGGTCAATATATACGTTTAACTTTATGACTAATGGCACCGCTAATTGAATTAGCAAAGTACAGTGCTTTAAAAGCCTGCATTGGTATGTCTCATTGTTTTCGCTTTTTCACATTACTGTTTATATCTTATCGAAGGATTTGTTAGATATACAACAAAGTCAAAGCAGTATCTGATGTTTACTGTATTAAACCAGGTGCCTTATTTAGCTTCGATGAAGGTTTTAATTAAATACCTCGGTAGAAATAAAATATAACTGAATTGTATAATGAAAAGATATAGGTGTAATTCATCACAATGAGCATCATGAATTATACAACAAATAAAGAAGATGGTATTGCAAAAAAAAATAGTGTTGGTGCAATTTGGGAGTTTATTCAGACAATTTTCAGTGTTCATGACAAACAATCACTTAACCCATGTGTAAACACATTGTTACATTGAGGTCCATAAACCAGAAATTAAGCCACAAAACATGAACAATGAACATACTGAAATGACCTGTCTGGCTATGACAATAAAAAAGAAGGGGGAATACAGAAACACTGCACATTTACACAAATTAAAGAGTAAAGAGTAATATTAACATTTCCTGAAAAGCCTTTCTTAGTTTAATCCACAAATATTAGCTCTGTATAAGAATATTGTTATGCTGAATAACACCAAAAAAGTTTTTGACTTAAAAATTATAAAACAGTAAAACTTCTGTCCGTTTAACTGGATAATCCACTGGACACCCTGTAAACAGCTTTCATTTGAACGACTTTCTTCTGAAAAAAGTGCTCCATGTGAAATCTTTTGAGAGCTGCAGGAATTAATTGAAAATATGTTTATTTGTACTTTGGACAAACAGACACTCTTTCCATGAATCTGCTTTGTGAATTATTTACCGCTAGTTTGATTTTTACGGAACAAGAGATGGTTAAAAGCAATCATTTGATGCAGAAGAAGTGGACAGCTCATAAGGGGTAACAGTTCAGTGGGGACATCAGTGTAGATGTTTGCCTGGCTGGGTACATTGAAGATGAGATACCACACACACCACTCATATCCAGTCCATCGTAAAGTAACACAAAAATGCCATTGCAGCTTTGTCCTTTTAGTCAACGGACAGACACAGAAACACACTCAAGAAGTGATACCTGAAGTGACTCTTTGTCCCCACAGAATATTTAGGTATAGTGACCATGACAACACTGACAGAGCACAACGCACTTTCACCTCTGCACATTCTTTTTTTTCTTATTAGTCCAATTAAAGATACAGGACACTGGGAGGAAGTGAGATTTTTTGTTATTCCGTAGATGCACCAAACACCCTCATCTACCTGTGCTATCGTCTGTGGATACGGTCAAGATTATTTTAGAGTGAGAGAATCCTGCTCAATCCCATTATGTTCCCGCCTTACAGGAGGGAGGCGCATAAGGATGAAAAAAAAAAAAAGTTGAACAACAAGAGCTACTTGACATGTCGGCCCATTGTTCTGTCACTTGGCATTTATGAGGCCCTGTATCGTAGGAACCTCACAATAAGGCTTTAGGGAGAAGATCATTCTTCGTCATTGAGCGATTATTCTCTAATATGATGAGAGTAGTATTAAGCTCTGTATGTAGTTTCAGTCCTGACTACATATTAGTGTGGAAACACAGGCCAATATAGGTCTCTGTTATTCTGCCTTGGCTGGTACTATGTGATTAGACCCCATTTCCTGGCTTGCAGATGTGTAATTGTCTTTTGTGGTTTAAGTATGTTCTTATGTAATAACCTGAGGGAGCCAGCGACTTGTCAAAGTCAACTACAAACTGTGTGTGTGTGTTTGTGTCCGTAAAAGTGCCCCAAGATGAGTTGGAGGTTTTTAGACTCATATATTAGTGTAATGGGAGGTGATTTGGCTGGTCCACACGCTCAGGCAAGACTCTACTTTAGGGTTAATGTTGACTTAGTTATTAGACCAACAGGTTGCAAGGTTGAGTAGACAGAAATATGAACGCGGAGATCATATATTTTATCATCTTAAAAGTTGAAACAAAACAAAACAAGATTTAAAGTCAACTGAAATCAAGTATAATTGAATGTTTTTTGTATATTATATAAGTGTTTAAAAAATCTTGAATTATTTATTTTACTTTAAAAATTAAATATCATAAACCAGCAAAACACATTGTTGTTTATTAAATTCAAGGATGTAATCAGATAATCAGAATCCCATTTGTGATTTTCCTTGTCCGTTAAGATTCCTCAGTTGTACAGGTCATGGTTTTTCTATGGTCACTTAGTCACTTACTTACTCTAGGGTTCTTCTGGACCATTCACCTCTTTGGTCTGATAGCCGCCTCAAGTTCAACAGGTGGGAGTCCTGGACGCTTTTCGCCCTTGTGGTGCTTCAAGGCCTTGAGAGTCGCTAGTCACATGAAATGATAAGGTCAGTGAGTCAAGGTGTGAAGGGTTAAGTTTCCTTCACAAGACTGCAGCACTGGTACTGTTTTCATCCTTGTTTTTCTTTTATTATCTCAATCAGTTCCTGATCCTGTAATAGAACATGCATGTGTGTGCTCTGTTCTGGCCTTCACTGGGGTTAAGGTTGGTCACTGTATGGTCTCTATCTCTCAAACAAAAAAAAGCAGTTTATAGCTAATTAATGTGCACAGAGAAAACGAACACGCAGCCACACAGTATCCACTGTCCTCTCTTCACCTCCTCCATTACCTCAGTCGTCCTATCTGTTTCTAATTGCACTGCTCGGCCTCCCTCTTATCACCAAATGTAAGATCCTGAGGGGAATCGCTCGTGATAATAAACGCTCAATCAATCCCCACCGCTGTGTCAAGCTTAATAGACGCAGCGGTGGGAATTGCTGCATCTTGTGTGTGTGTGTGTGAGATGTTTTGTGTTTTATGAGCGAGAGAAATATAGACTCAGTGTGCGAGCGTGTGAGTTTTACCAGGGTGGAATAAGTAGACTTTGTGAGTTGGGGGTACTGAGATGGTGCGTAGGCGCCTACTGGGATATCCTGCCTGAACTGATGCAGGTGATTGATTATCTATGAGGATAAAGTGAATAATCTGGGGATTGGTTTAATGCTGCGTGCCGCATCACAGAGTCTGCATATGTGTACATGATCACAGTAGCCATGTGTGTTTTCTCATCGGTATTGAGTCCTGAAGGTTATTGAGCACATTCTTTCATCCCTTCACGGTTGTTATGGAAACAGCAAAAGGAAGCAGAACGTAAAAGTGTCTTTTGAAAAGGACCTTTAATCGACCATGGACTCCAAGCAGTGATTATACTGTGTTTTAGTAAAGTCTTTCACAAGCTCCCCTCCCATCAGAGAATGCAGAGATTGTTTTTCCTTTTTTGGGGGGTGGGGGTGGGGGGGGGGTCAGAAATGTGGCTAATATCCAGAGAGACTGTGGTGGGTGTTTTGGTGCCAACAGGTCTCTGTGTAACATCATCACTGAAGAGTGTGGTGCAATATGTTGAGCATGTGGAAAAATGCGGTATCCTAAATTGATTCATTTGGTCCTCTGAGTTTGTGTTGAGCCACAGTATCAGAGAGCCTGTGCCATCTTGTAGGTGGAATATGGGGCTGGTCAGGCCTTTAGTTTTCTATAGAACACGGAGGTTTAAATCACGCTCAGGTCAGACAAATCTAAGGAGAACTCAAAATAACTGGCAATATATAGATATAATTAGGCCACATGTTAACATGTTTACATTGATCCTTTGTTTTTGGCACTGTATGTAGATACAAAGCTTCATTCTTTATTTTTAATTATTTGTGTGGATCCCTGTTAGCAGGGGGTGGAATCACATGAAATGACATAAATTTTAAATCACAATGGAACTATTGTGCAGAAGAAATGTAACATAAACAGTAAAGTTAACTGCTTTTACAACATCAAAAAACAAAAAGAAACAGAAAACCACCAGGGGAAAAAAATGGGACACTGTTGAGAAAACAGCTATTGGTGATGTTTCTGGCTTTTTTTATTTTGGGCCAGTGTAATTACTCAGTGGTATATACTGCGTGTATTTATTTTCCTGGGGATAAAATATGTGACATGAGGTTCTGTTAAAGTGAAGTCTAATAGCAGAAATTTCAGAAATCAGCAGTAAACATCAGGTTTTGTATCAGTCAGCCAGTTTCATATCAAACAGCAGACGTTTATTTGTAGACTATATTTCATACTGACATACATTGTAGGTTGATGATACGGAGCGTAACCCTGTCTGTGGATTTTCTTTCTTTTACACTCTTTAGGATGTCAGTTTTCATTGATTGCTGAGGCAACACTGTCACTTTGGAGATAGATTTCTTACTATGGACGTTTTGTGTCACACAGTCATGATTATACAGTAATGCCTTTTCTTGTGTTTGGCTTTGTGGTTGTGCTTGATTTTTGACTTTCTGCCAAACAACTGATGCTGTATTACAAATGTGAGTGAAAGCAGCCTTCTTGTCAATCAAACTAAGAGGAATATGGTGATAAAATAAGAAAATAAGACCACCAAGCAAAAAATGGGATCCACAAGTGTCGGATAAACACTTGAAATGTGGCTAAACATGTTTTCTGGAGAGGTGTGAGGTGATGATAAATGGAGTCTATTTTCAGAATCAGTTTGTTTGGCGGGAAGAAGGGACTAAATGAGACCAGCAGGACACCCAGCTGGTGGAGTGTTGTTGTGTTTCCGCTGTGCATCCCCTCATCAGTGGACAGACATAGCGCTTCTTGTTTTTCATCTGATTCTGTCGGTGCTCCCTGCCATGCAGTATAGATCCGATTGTCATAATTTCCCCAGAGTCTCAGACATGCACGCACACACACACATTATAAATTGCTAATGAAATGCAGCAGCATGCCTGCCACACCCCTCTCCTATATGGCGTGTGATGTAACCATAGTAACTCATAGTTCTGCAGGGTCCTGTTGGTGGTTCATTGATAGGTATTATGCTGACGGTCAATCAAGACAGGAAAAGACAGATTTAGAGGTGAGAAGCACTGACTGGCAGAAAGATGTGGCATCTGCGATCCAGCTGGAGTCGAGTTTTTATCAGATGAGTCACTGCTCTGTCTGTCAGTCTGTATCAGAGCATCAGAGGAGCTCTCAAACTGGCTGTGAGGCTTGTGAAGAATTCAACATGTTGTCACATTATCTCTGTAAGCAGCACAAATCTATTGACATGTACTCAACAGGTGGCAACAACAGTTGTGTTCAAGGTATTTTTGTTCCACTGTTTCTCATTTTTTCCTCAGCCAACAGTGTAAAATCACTAGTCGTTACTTTTAGGTAAAATGTGTTTGTCAATACATTCATTACATGCGTTCTAGACAGTGTGTTGTTTCTCATGACACATTGGGCCTCATGCAAGAACATTTTTTCTCCTCTTATTCTCTCTGAAGTGGACAAACTTGACGAGGGCTTGAAATTAGATTTAACAATCCATTTTGACCCCTCCACAGTATCACCCACATCTGGCAGCAGCTGGTTGACTTCCCTCTTTTTCCTCCTTCAATCTAAAAAAGAACCCTAGGCTGTGTCTCTCTCTCGCTTTCATCCTCATCCCCTGTTTCAGTTTCACTCTATTTTTGTCTTTTCTTGGTGCATAAACAACACTCCTGAAAGGGGACCTTGTAGGAGCAGGTTCACTGTTAGAAACATGGCTGAATCTGTATTTGTGGATGGTTTTGGGGGGTTTCTGGAGGAGCAACAGCAGTTTGTGTATTGTCTCAGTGTGAGATCAACTCATTTAGAGACGTAGCATCCCAAATTTAGATGTAATTTTATAGTTGAAACAGGAACATCATGAACATGAATTGTGAACTCTTCCAGTGACAAATTATTCCCTAACCAAAATGATTACTTACATGCATACGATTATTGTGTTAATGCATTTTATTTCTTGATGGAGTCAGGCTTTCAATCATTTAGACGAATAAAAATGTTGACCCATGTGAGCACGGTGTAGATGTGGTGACGTGAAAGACGGGAGCGTTAAGCACACCTGTGGGTGCAGTGTCACCCTCTGCAGACATATGCAAAGTATGCTGCACACCCACACAATTGGCCTCCCTCTAAGGGAAGGATAAACACAGATTCACAGTGTTACTGCAGAGAGACAATGAATGGCTCCAGGTTCCAGGTTCATTCATAAAGTCATGATTTCATATGTAAACATTTGTTGTTGATCCTGTCAGTTGGAACAGTGAAGTCAGTGCCTGGCACTTTGCTGCTCACCTACTGTAGAGCAAAAATTGGTCAGAGTCCATCGCGTAGTCTGCCACGTCTCTCAGCGACGTCACAGCAACAATTTATAACTCCATGATAATCTGACACAGTCACCATCTTAAAACACAAAAACTGTTTTGCAGTCTGATCTCAGCATAACTTTCTCTCACTTTATTACATTCAACCTCTGCCCTGTCTTTTTTTTTTCTCTCTCCGACTGGTTACCAGGATGGGGGCCTCAGACAACATCTACAAAGGACGCAGTACATTCATGGAAGAGCTGACTGAAGCCTCAGAGATCATTTCCCGTGCAACTGAACGTTCATTGGTCATCCTTGATGAACTGGGACGGGGCACGAGCACCCATGATGGGATTGCCATCGCCTATGCCACCCTGGAGTACTTCATCAGAGATGTAAGTGTGTATTCGTGTGTGTTAGTGAATGAACACACCACTGATGATGTGGGCATTAGACAGATTTAAATATTTTAAAAAGGGAAAGAAAAAGAGATGAGAAATGAGGACGAAGGCACTGATGGGACATTTGGGGCGTGTAACTTTTAGTGTAGCTGCTGAGTTACCAATAACATGACATACATGCTTGTCAGACTCATCTTATTGCTAAATCCACAAGCATTATGGGATCTTGAAGCCAGCTCAATTAGCCATCTAGAGAGGTTTATGCACGTGCCTGTTTGTGTGCATGCAAGTGTTTGATTGATTGATTGCAGGTGCTTGTGCGCTCCCTGCACACTGCCACAATTGGATCTTTTGCAGAGTGAGACGAGCCACCAGAGAGGCCTCGGCAGCAGAGCAGCTTCTGAAAACAGAGTGGAATTGCGGAAGAGCTTGATCTATAGTGCTAATATACTATTAGAGAGCAGGATGCATTTATAAAGGAGAAGAAAAAAAGAGAATGAGTGACACTTAGCTACCTAACAGTTGAAGGGATGTATGTTGTACTGCAGCAGGCCTCATTTTATCATCATGAAACACCCACACATTCAAGGCTGATGACAGGCTGTCCAATGTCCACCTTTGCACTTTGCACTTACAAGGGATATGTGTCCATATGCATCGCCGCCATTTCTTAATGACATGTTTCCCGGAGGCTGTCGGTAAAATGATGTGTATGGAAAGCAGAAAGGTGCAATTTTAGCCAAAGGGAGGAGGAGAGCAGCTCAGAGGCAATGGTTCACTGAAGAGAAGAGACAGAGCTGGAGATATACTGGGCTTTTCAGCTTCAGCTTCAGTACTTGGAATCGGTATTCCTATGAGGGAGATGGTGTGTGTGTGTGTGTGTGTGTGTGTGTTCAGCTGGGATTATGTGAACTGGCACAGTCAAGAGCCCTTTGGGTGTTACACAATGTTGCGTATCTCCAGTTTGACAGAACAGATGACTGGTACCCTAAGAGACCAAGAGAGAGGCTGTTTGCGTTGGTAAAGGGGCGGTGGGGGGGGTATCAATACCGACTTTGGCAGGTTAATCGCTGTTTCCTTGTGGAGAACTTACTGTGCAGTGCTTCAATGTACCAATTTGTGTTGAACAAACAGATCAATACTGTAAGCACAGAAGACTGATTATTACAGTTTGACATAGGCTGCGTGCTCGAGGTCGTGGCATCAGTTTGGAGACACAGCTGTGCATTTTCTCAGCTGTTTGCACTCAGAATCTTTTACTCTGTATGATACAGACTAATGGAGAATAGGGAGCCTCATGTTTCTTCAATGTTTTCTAATCAGCGTGTCAAATGAGATCTTTACCATATGGATTTGGATATGTACCTCCACTGTTAGGTGTTTCATTAAAGGTGCCAAGTAGTGTGAATGTTTTATTTATTATATGCAGTTAATTGATGTAGAGACAGACTTTGTGTTTCTTTGCAATGAATTTGTTTGACTTGTTGGTTTCAGGCATGTGTTAGGGATCTGAGGCCCTTTAAACATGTGACATTTACATACCCATTGACTGTGTGGGTAGTCATCGCTGTGTTGAGGCAGGATGTTCACAGTAGAACAATTAATCTTACCATCAAACAGGACTGTAACAGTAAGTATAAGATGACAGTAAATTTAAACAGCCACACATAAAAATTAATCATCTGAAAAATGAAGGTTAAATTCAATTCAAATCTGTTTAAGGCTGCACTAATAACTGTTTTATTATATTAACAATGAATGAAGTGACCAGTGTAATGTCTATAGTAATAGACCTGCAGAGGTTTATCATCTGATTCTGCAGTCCCCCTCAGCTATATGGAACCTTTTAGACCATTTTCAATCCTAGTTTTGGTTGCAGGACCCACAAACTCTGCAGCAACAGGCAGCTGGTTTCATTAAAAAAAGTTTTGATACACTGACTATGCACCAGATGGGACACAGACAAAGTTAGAGGCTAGCTGGTGAATAAAATGAAGCATTTACAAGTTGCAGCGAAAGAGCCAGATGTTCTTCTGAGAAGTTTGTGAAGACCAAAAACAGAGGTATAAAAGGACAGTAAATGTTGGACTTGTATTCGTCAGGTGGCCAGGAAGACAACTCCAAATAAATCCTAATGTTGCTCTGCATTTGCTGGATGTGAAAATGGGCAACTGCTTGCTAACATGTCAGCCATATTAGCTTTACAAAGTGATGTAAAATATTGTGCATTCAGATCAATCTGGTGCCCTGGAGTGGCAAGTGAAAAAATTAAAAGCCATATAAGTGATAAGTCGATACTGCCAATATAAGAGTCAAGTTCTACATTTGGTTGTAGTCTGCAAGACACACACATACACAGCACAGAGGTCTTCTGTTATTAACGGTTGGGTGGCGTGTGTGTGGTATTAGCGCCCTCCAGGCTGCAGCTTTTCTGGAGGATTTAGCAACTCAGATGGTCAGCACTGACCTTAGGGAGAACGTATTTAATCTCGCACTTGAGGAACTTTGTTTTGCTGGCTGTTGTGGATAAGCACACCACCACCTGTTTAGCTGACAGTCAGTGGACTACACAGACCACTGAATCTGAATTTGGGCCTCCTGGTGGTTGTGAAAGGATGAGCCTCGTGGTGCAGCTCCCACAGTGACAGATACCTTTGATGAGTTTTAAACCATTAAAGCGTACTTATTCTCCTTGTACCTTATGGGTAATCAAAGCTGTGTCCAATCTATGAGAGCTGGTATTTTGGTGCTTGTTTATTTTCTCTTTTCCAAGACATTAGTCAAAAAGCTCCAAATTGCCCCAAGTTACCCCTGTTCAAATATAGATGAATAAACATTTATCTTTGAAAACCTCCTTCCAGTTTTTATGTTTTGCCAGTTCCACATTAATCTTTGGACAGAATCTTGAGGTTATGTAATTCTGCTGGAGAACGTAGACTGAAAATGTGTACGTAGCAGCTAATGCAGTAGGGAGCTGCTGCTGGCAGGAGGAGGGAGCTCTCTAACTACCTGTTGTATAACAGCATTGATTTGTTAGAAAAGCCTTGCTATTAAAGGAAAGACAAATAAAAGAACACAAAACGAGTTTTGCTTTGCTACAGCGAAAGGCCTCCTTGGTACAGGCAGACCTGCAGAGCCTTTCATGCTCACTCCTCTTCCTCCCACTCTTCCCCCTCCTCCTCTGCCTCGACCCCCCTCCTCCTCACCAGACTCAACTATTGGCGTCAAAAGTCAAGACTACTCTTCCTTTGACTCGGTTGTTATAGTAACACACCTTCCCCTGTCCCCCAACACTCACCTGAGAGGTAGTTAAGAATGTAGATGGGTTTCATAACATCACTCAATAAAAGAGACAGCCTTGGCGCAGGAAAAAAAAAAGAAACAGGAAAGCAGAGGAGAGAGGATCACTAAAACTAGGAGTTGCTTCTGCGAGAAGTTGCTGGGTTTTTTGTGGTGAAATCACGACCAGCATGAGCTCGGTTCAGTACATGTTTATCTAATTCAATTCCCCTCTCACTGTGATGTGTGAAGTACCTCATACTGTCCTCTTCTTTAGCCATTACTCACTCTCAGACTCACTTGGACTCTCACTTTTATTCACGCTAACAGCAGGTCCTGCCATTAGCTTCACACTAAGCTTAGCACTACACATTGCTCTCCACTCGTACCGTGACTCAGACTTGCTTGTTACTGCGCAAGCATTGTAATACTGCACTGTAATAGTGGGGAGCATCAGGCCCAGCTTTACACTTGGACTCACAGAACTCACCAAAGCTCACTTTTGGCTGCGCACTAATGGGTGTATTTCCAGTAGAATGTATTGTTCCATGTGGGCGTAAATGGTCTGATGTGCTCACGCTGATGCGCAAAGCTCCTACGAAGACCCACATGTGCTCCACTGCACTCTGAGCTGCTCTGTGCCTGCACTGTACTCATACACATGGATAAGATGCTTGTCTGTTTTTCTCTCATCTCACTGTGATTGCATTCTTTTGTCGAAATTTCTAGCAAACTTGATTGTGCAGATTATGTTAGAGGATTCATTGCGTTCCAAACATAGTTTAGAGCAGTGGTTGCCAACGTGTGGCTCGAGACCCCAGAGAGGGTTGCAGGATAAAAACTGGAAGGGCAGCAAAATGATGCAAGGGAAGAAAAACAATATCTCTGTTACAAAATTATGTTTAATCACAGACCAAAAATTCTGTGACCACTGCTTTAGAGTAAGAACTTGTCCTAACAGTGATTACCTTTTTAGAGAACTCAAGTTAGTGGAGCCTGTAACTCAAGTACCCATAGACATTTAGAGGTCACAGACTCAATTGGACTGGAATTTCTTCATTCACCTACATTATGTGGCAGGATGTTGTTATATTAACTTTATTTGGGATTGTTTCTTCACAAATTAAACTATTGTTATGTGATATTCAGAAGATACTTGATTATTTGTTTAGCATAAAACAATATCAAACATTAAAATCTGCCCAAGTCCAGTGTGAAAGTCCTCAAATTGCCCAACAAATACTTTTAAACCCAGAGCTATGAAATGTACAATCAGACCAAACAGCAAAAGCAGCAAATCTAAACATTTTGAGAAGCTCAAAATAGCAAATGTTCAGTGTATTTTGTCAAACAATAATTTAACCAGTAATAAATTGGCTGATCTTTTCAGCACTAGATTTGTGATTCTGATGTGGATTTTAGTAATTGTGTGTTTTAATGTAATATTTCAACTGTAATTTCATTGACCAGTTTTAACTAAATGTGTCAGATTTAACTAACTCCCTCTACGTTGTTGTCCAAATACTCCTCCACACTTTGTTTAGTGTGCGTACAAGTTAAGTTCTGGTCTACTGTAAAATAGAAGAATAGAAGAAGTTCTTTTAATGCTGGCATGGACAGGGACACAGCTTGTTTGAATTAATTTCAGAACTTACTTGAAAATTCACACTCTCTTTTTCACTGAGTGTCATGTGGCAGGTGTTGTTGAAAAAGTGCAAGTACTCTGAATCAGAATCTGTTCTATGCAGGATTTTTATGTCCTTATGTCTGCTGCCTTGATAACAAACTGTAATTGAGACAGAGATGAGCATCCTGTTCCCAGTGAGTGAGATGAAATAAATTTGCTGTATGTGTCCAGCTAAATGTCAGGTGTGTTAAAAAAATGGCAAGTCATATCTTTGAATCTTGAAGTACTCTAAACAGCACTAATCAAGACCTCCATACAGGCAAATGTTGACTGACCAACAACAGTTGATGTTGCAATAAAAGTATTTTTTCATCATCTCAACATTCGTCATCAAAAATTTGGTATTCAGGTGTTAGTCGCAGTTTCTGCATCTCTTGCTTGTACATCATCAACTGACCATAAAACTTTATTAATTGCAGTTTGTAAATTTGTGTAAAATTTGCGGAGTTCCCCTTTAAGTGATTTATGCAACTACAGTATACAAAGTTAAACATTTCATAAATTAGTACCAGCACGGTTTAAGGGGGGGACATATATGGACAAGTGGGATTCATTTCTAAAAAGCCAGAGTTAACATGAACCAGACCAGAATTAAATGCAACAATGAACTGTTATTTTTCCTGGATTTGGACCAAATGACCGAACTTTAAGTGTGAAGGTGCAGTAAAGCACTGGTCCATGCCACTATCTTAAACAGTCAGTCCTTACTGTTGTGCTGTGTATGGTACAAAAAAAGCCACAGGCATTTTGTACCAAGTATTTCCGTTTAAACGAAAGGCAGAACATGACCTAAAGGTCATCACCTATGCACCTGTCACTGACCCTGGCTCAAGTAATTTAGACCAATGGGAGAACAAGATTGACTCGCAGCCAAAGTCAGAGGTCAGTAACACACATGCATGTTTTATTTCTTTCTCTCTCTCTCTCTCTCACACACACACACACAGCACCTCAGTGAGAGCCTTGTTAGTTGTGAGGTGAGAACACAAAGGGTGTTGACTTGAGTTAGAATCGGATTTGTGTCTAATTGGGCAGAGAGAAGTAACAAGACTGAAAGACAGCAGTAGTGGTGTTGACACCTGTAGCCTTTTCTGCAGGATCAGATTAGTGAGTGGAAGCACAGTCGCTCGCATCTTCGACAGCATGTCATTATAAAACCGCTCTACAGGTGTACGGTGTGACAGACACCAGTTGGGAGCTCAAAACCTATCGGAGACATATTCTAGGAGAAGAAGAGGTGGACAAGGTGACACAATGCAGAGAAAGTGCCATCTGTGGCATGTGGCAGATCAGATCAGCAGTCTGTGAGATGCATTTGAACCATCATCTTTGTCTAGTGAGACGAACACACAGCTTGTCCCATCTGGATGTGGCCTCCTTAAAGTTTGACTGGTCCAAACTTCCTTCCACGTGTTTATAAATATGCAGCAGATTTTAGTGGATATTACGGGTGGATATTTATAGACGTTTTTTGAAGACCCAGACACCCGTTCTCATAATCAGAAAGGCTGAGAACTGTTCCCTGCATCTCCCCCTTTTTTTTCTGTCTCCTAGTTGTATATATTTTGTCTACATTATGGTCCTCTTAGAGGATTGGGAAATTTAAAATCAGAGTAAGGGCCTCTTTCAACCAAAATCCATCTAGATCTTCAGTGGTGTTTCTTTTAGGGCTGCAACAAAAAAATCTGCACTAATCAGTACTTTTAAATTAACATCGGATCAAATGATGATGTGGCAAACCTGCACAGAATTACCAGATGACAGTTCTCCACCAGTCTATGGAGTAGTTTTAGTGTCTTTCAGGTCGTTGTTGTGGTTTTCTGGCCTGCAACTCTTCTTCAGTCGATTTATTTTTTGATTAACTGACCAATTAGTTAGTTTATGAAAGATCAAAGATAATAAAAAAACACTGAGTAGCAGTTTCCAGAACTTCAGAGATGTCTTTAAACTGTCTATTCTTTCAAACCAACCGTATAAAGACAGATGTAGAAGATTAAACCTGGAAACAGCTAATTACGATTATTTGGTCATCAAAATTGCCTGTGACTAATCGATTAATTGGCTAATTGTTTTGACAGTAATTTCATCAGATCGTCCAGCTCTGCACAACGAGGTTGTCAGTGTACCCTGGGGTGGTCTGGTAATGAGCTGCCATTAGCACCTAATCAGACCATTATCCAGGCTGCAGCCTCCCTCTGCCACGCTCCATTTGTTTTTACCTTTCAGTGTAGGTGGACAGGAATGATTGAAGTAGCTCGTGTGTGTGTGATTATGAATGTATTTTAGCAGGCACAGGTCTGTGTGTCTCAGTTGGAAACGTGGGAGTGACCCTGCACGTCTCTCTCAGAGGGAGGTATTACTAGTGACGTGACCTTTCTTAGACCGAGCGGTTAGCAGGCCGATCCTGCAGCCGCCTGTCTGCTGTGATGATGTAAGACTCAGGCCTGCTCCACCATGAGAACTCCTATTCAATTTGTTGTAATTACAGTCGTCATTGGACTTAATGATCATTAATAATAGCATTTTGGGGATTTTTAATGCAGCATTAGTAACTGTGTTTCAGCAGTTTGTTCACACTGTCAAAACACAGTGTGTGGGAGAAGAAATTTTCACAGCATTTTGCACTCCCTACTCCATTTACATGACTAGGCTGTTAAAGTAAGCAGGAAAAGGAAATGCATTTGTTTTAGTGAAGAGCTCTTAGCAGCTGTCCTGAGAGTGCAGCGCTGAGAGGAAAATGTTTGTGCATGCATTTGACAGAGAGGCTGAGTGAGTGAGTGCATGCGCCAATCTTTTTTTTGGGGGGGGGGGGGGGTTGATTTTCATGTCTTAACCTTAATGCCAGAGTTCAGTCATGTAGCCTTTGGGTGGCTCCCAGGCCTGACAGAGATTAAAGAATAGCAGGATGAGGTGAAGTGCCTCCACTTGGCTGAATCTGTCTCCAGAGCCTGAAAAGCAGAGTGTGGTGTTTGCAGTGAAAGGCAGAAAAACGGGGCTTGATTGACTGTAGGAATCCTTAATAGAAAGGAAAAAAAAAAAAAGAAGTAAATAAACTGATGCAGGGAAAAAGTGACACAATGCAGTATTTATGTGTTTATATCAGTATATTCATAAAGCATGTCTTCATGTATTGGCTCAGCACACTGCAGGGTACAGAGGCAGTTAAGTAACACTAGGCCAAAGCACAGTAGATGTAGATGCTCTTCTCTTTGTTTTTCAGCTTCCACTTTTACTTAGTTGTGGTTACACAGCGTTACATAATGCAACATTTGTTATGCTACCCCCCCATTTGGTATATGTATTACTTTATCTCTCTTCTTTGTCTCTTGTTTTTCTGTCGTTTTTCTTTTGTATAAGGATTAAAAAGTAGTGAAAAAAAC
Source organism: Lates japonicus (assembly GCA_033238685.1). Taxonomy (NCBI): domain Eukaryota; kingdom Metazoa; phylum Chordata; class Actinopteri; family Centropomidae; genus Lates; species Lates japonicus. Next base: position 5,747,629 of record BRZM01000019.1, on the reverse strand, counting down.
ATTTGAAGGACGAAGAAAAATATTTTGTAAGAAAGAATCAAGAGCCAAATCTTTACCGGGAATATGAATCATACAGTTCAGTAGGTAAAGATACAAGGTAATTTTTATATTTTTTTGAAAGGCTGTAAAAGGAGTCTCTGTGGGGAAAAGGTTCCTAGATGAGATTTTCAGCCATATCACCAGCGTGACGGTTTGTCAGTCAGACTGAAATACTCTATTTCGAAGGGGTTGCCAATAAATGTGATCTCCTGACTCTACCTTTAGCACCACTTAGCAGGTTGATATTTGTGGTTTTTGGTGAAATGCCTCACAAATAGTGGCTGGATTGCCATGAAATTCAATACATATAGCCTCACGTCCCTATCAGGATGAATTTTAATAACTACAATGATGTTGTAACTTCTAACTTCCTCAGCCTTAGTACTTTTGTGTGTAGGCATGGCTGTAGACTCTTTGTCCGTTTATTTTGCATTTTACATTTCAGCTTGTTTATCAGAATGTCTCTGTTTCTTTATTGTATTTTATTGGACTCTGGTTTATTGATTCTCACATGTGATCATCATTCTGTCAGTATAACCTCTTACACTCTGGTAAGAAAATGTATTCGGCCTTAGGATGTTAAATAGATACGACAAATACAAATAGCAAAATCTCAGCATGTACTTCAGTTTTATATGGTTTTCGTCTGCAGTCCAGATCAGACCTTTTCACAGGCACCATGCAAAGCTGGTGAGTAGGTGGGAAGGCAGTTCTATTGTCAGTAAAAACCAAACATGGCAGGTGGAGGGTCAGCACATGACGTAAGCATTGCTAGCCTGTACTTATTTTCTTACCCTTACCTACCAGAGAGATGGTATTCACAACTGTAAAAAAACAAAACAACAGAAGGGATAAGCTTCTGGCAGGCTGGTGCAGAGCAATGACTGCAGGATGACATTCCTCGCCTGCAGTTATGCTGTTTTCACCGCCTGATATTTTGTTACTAATGAACACAGTGTACTGATTCTATTCACTGACTGACCCTTGTTTAGCACTTTTCCTGATCCTTAACATTTTGATACCAGGTGTAAAAGCTGAGGAGCTGCCAGGACCCCACACTAGATTATTCTAGATGTTAACTCTCTTTCTTTCCTAGGTGAAAGCCCTAACCCTGTTTGTGACCCATTATCCTCCTCTGTGTGAGCTTTTGAGCCGGGCGATCCGCTACGTGTCTAACTACCACATGGCTTTCCCACCAATGAACCTGACATCGCCACTGACACTGATGGTATGTGTGGAATTTTAGTACATGTGAAAATGCTTTCAATGTATAATGGTGGAAATTATGGGTTTGACTGATGCCTTGCAGTTTAAATTCTAGAATAATCTTAACTCTGTACTTTCAGAGTAATTATCTCTTGGCACTTTATGAGATTTTAACGTATATATTTATATGTGTGTATATGGTGACAGATGCAGGTTCAACAGAGTTCACCTCTACCAGCCAACTGAAGGAGCTGCGGGCGATACGTGCCTGAATGTCGCCTTTATCATTGACATCCCGGATCCTATACTCACACTGCTGCTCGTAGGCCAGAGAGCTGAGAGCATGGTCAACGCCAGGAGGTACCGCAACACATACTACCCTAACCATTTCGTGAGGGGGCGCCCACCAATTTTTACACATGTAGATCTGTTTACTAGTCAACTCAGCCTGAGTTTGCCTGAAACCCGCCTGACACAGGAACTCACAGTTGCATTATGGGGAATGTAGGCTCCAGTGTTTTTGGAGCTTGGACCTATATTAAAGACTAAAAGTCACGATATCCCGCTTCCGCTGCTTTGATTTCAGCCACCTTTTTGGCCCAACTTATAGGAAGTTAATACTAACCGCTGGAGTACCCAGAATATCTGATTCCTGTGTTTTTGAAGAGTTTCTTTGAAAATTATTACAATGACGTGGAGAGCTCTGACAACTGAAAACTAGGAGTCAAAATGTGTCATGAAAAAATAAAAGTCAAAGAACACCAACGCTTAGCCTAGCTGTTTATTTAAGCTTTAACACTCAAATGAACTTTGATTTTACATCAGGTTAACAGACGCCTGAACCAGAACAAACTAATATTTCTGGAAAATCAGATAGGGTACAGATTTAATAGAGCAAAGAGAGTTTGTTTCTGCATCTGATGACATAAAGAGTTTTGCAGAGGAGACAGGACACCCACGAGCAGGTGTATGACAGGAACTTTAAGGTTTAAAAATCCTGTCACTCAAAAACGTTTTATTGTCAGTTTCCATTTTAGGTTGCCCTTTGAAACTCTCACCGTCTCTAACGGATGTTGTCACATTTGATTTTCTCGACAGCCGCCACCCGATCGACTTCTAAAACCAAAAACGGGTGTTTTCTTTCTGTGTCAGTGTCATGGTAGTTGTTTGGATGATGCTCCTGGGAAGAAAGCTGCTGTGTTGACGACGACGCTTTGAGCAATCAGCCCTTTACCGAAATATTGAACGGCACTGTAAACTAAAAGGCTATTTTAATTGATAGGAAATAAAGTGAGAAAGTTTTGATTAACCTTAGAGAAATGCTTGAACAGCTTTTGTTAAATTTTTGTCATGGCATATTTCCTCCCAGGGCTCCAAATCTTTTTTTTCCCTACAATTTGTTTTCCAAGTATTCAGAGGAATGGAGGCACGATAGGGAAAAGGAAGAGAAATATGTTTTTACTGCTGATGAAACGCTTTTTCTATTAGGATGAGCCGTACACTGCCAGGCAGAGAGGTTCCACATAAGTGAGTTAGGAAGTGAAATATGGCTAATTCTCAGTTTCATGCTGTCTAAGCACTGCATATTGCACTTCAACAGGTCTCTGTCTCTATAATGGTACACTGCATCTCACTGCCTGTAACAGACAGCCTGCTGGGAGTTGAGTGCTGCTTAGACTCTCCAAGTCCTCACCATACAGATTTCACAAGACACACACACAGTATGTTTACAACTCTGTCAGCGAATCCTCCCTATATGAAATGGTCCTTTGTTGAGTGAAGCCAATGCTGAGTACACAATAATCGATATGAGGAGCTGAGCCTCTGGTCGGGCGTTAAGAACAGGATTTATTGTAGCTGTGTGAGACTGCTAATGTGTTAAGGCCTACACATACGGGCTATGTGAAGATACAACTACTTTGTATAAGCAACATTTCGTGTCTCTGCCTCGCCTTTCCAGGAAGAAGTCAGCTTCTCAGATCTTTTGGAGCGTCTCGACAGATCGTCCTCGTGGGAGTGGCTGCAGTCAAACTCTTGACATCACTGCACCAGCGGGTTAACACTACGAGAACACACACATGAAGAAGAGACATATTATCAGTGATTGAGCACGCCTAGAGGAGAATATACATGCTCACAGAAGTAAAAACTTGTTTCAGAAAGGACTCAGATTTGATGGAGTGGAACAGTTGTTGCTGCTCTTGTTAATCATGTGTGTGTGCTGGTGTGTGAGGATTTTAACCACCTCAGGTTCTGGTTATCACCATCATCTGTACTGTAACATAACCGTCAAAACCATTGAACAATTAATACCAACTAATCATCAGGATGCTACCTTCCACACTTAATGTGACATCAGTGTTTTTGCTGGTTGAATAAAGAAAAAAAGACAAACTTGTCACACTTGCTGCTCTTTGATCTTCAATGAGTACTCCACCAATTCAGCACTGGACTACTGTAACATTGTCTGAGTCACGGTGGACAGTTAAAATAAAAAACAAAAACAAAATTGATGCCACAGAGCCAGAAATGTCATCTTTTTTATTCTGCACATCCTTCATCTTTGTGCACATGTGGCACCCACATCATCCACAATTTAACTCAGCTGCTGACGCCTCAGTTGCACATTCAGGTGTGTTATTCTAGTAGCTTTGAGCCACCAGCCTCAAGCAGAGATAAAGATCAGGCTACTTGTTTTTTTCTAACTCTACACCCTCTGATTTTATTTTATTTTTTTCATTTTCAAACTGGCAGTCTTCAGCCCTAAGTGACATCACTTGAGCCAGTTTATTAGACTTCATGCAGCTCCCTCTAGAACCAAAAAACACCTGCAAACAGACTTTAATGTGTAAAATCGGTGGAGTTCTCCTTCAAATTAGAACTACACCATTTCATCTCGTTAGTCAGAAGGCAAGATTTTGACACGAGATCGCACTAACTTCTTGCCTTACCCTAGGTTTTGTCACTGCTGAATATTTCATTTATTTTTCTTTACCCGTTAATGTATTCATTAGTGTGTGCTCTTTGATCCAACACTATTAATAATGCAGAAACAAAATCGCAACATGTGTTGCCTCTGAAAAATCTGCATCACATTTCTGGCTTTCTCACCCACTCTCGAACACACACACACACACGCACACACAACCAACTCACGCTCCGCCTTTAATTCCGCCAACTCCAAGATCAGCGCCATCACCAGAGAGGGAGAGAGAGAGAGAGAGTGTTGGTGTGCGAGAGAGTTAACCACTGTCACACCGATTACAGCTTATCGGGTCTGCGATTCTGTCACTGTCTGTCCACTTGAGGGTTCTCCCCTCTGTGAACGGCACGCCTCTCGCTTTCTCCGCTCGTGAGCTGTTGTTCACGAGACGCGTGCTTTTTTGTGGCCAGCAGTATGGATGGCCCCAGTGCTTGTGACCTCGGACATCTTTACTATGAGTTCCTCTGCAGAGGCGCTTCCGTCAGAGAGAGGCACTTTCCAGGCGCCACGGCGCCGCTGGGAGCCGCGCGTCTTCTCGGTGGTGCCGAGGCAACCCCTCCCGCCCCCGGTTAAAATGGGCTCGCGGCAAAAACTCCCGACTGTCCTAATTTTCTTTCTTCCAAACCGTACGTCCAAAAAAGGAGAAAAATGGTGAAGAGCGTCCGCTACAACGAAGGGCACGTTGTTTCTGTCGGCGGTCGCGCGTAAAGAGGGGAACCAACGCGGCTACCTGGAGCAAGAAGGCGGCGAGAAATGATGGCACGAGAAGTTCGCCTCTATCAGAATATATACTGTTCTACTTCGAGAACGAGCAGAGCGCGACCTGCCGGGATTTTACCTGTTGGTTGATGCACTCATAGAGCGCGCGCCGGCACCCAAGATGTCCACTACGGGAAGGAAGCACTGGAGAACAGGTGAGAGATTTAAAGAGTACGGGGGAGCTAGTGCACTAAACTCCTGCGGTCAGTGGACAAGTTCCCCATGATTTAGTCTCATCTGCCCAAGAACTTCCTGTAATCTGCTCATAGCCCACAGACATCAGCATAAGTGAATCAGTGAGCACAATTTCAAGAAGCTAGTCTGTTGTGTCTTTTCAGACAACCTATAGTTTCCAAATACATTTAAAAAATTATAAAACTAGGATCAAATTGTTTCTTTAAAACTCAAACCTGACGCTATGTACCAAAAAAGAGCAGTGGCCCATGCAGCCTCAGACTAAAGTGGCAGCAGCCTGCCTCTGCCTCTCCAGTTTCAAAAGCCCTGCAGTGTGTGCATCCTCCTAGAGCAGGTGACCATCCCCCATGATTCAGGATGTGCAAATGGTAGGAGAGAGTAGTTACAGTATACTTTTGTGCTACAGCAGCAGCTATAGTATTCTGTAATAAATTCAATAATACGATCAGGTTCTTATCTTCCAGCAGTCAAACATATATATTTATCTGTCTCTTTTACCTCAGCTTTTCAATTGGCTGCAACCACAAATGTAATTTGATTTGTAACTGTTGAGGAACTACTAGTTCAACAAGATTTTCATCATGAATGCAATAAGTTATTCTAAAGGACTTCGATTCCATCTTAAGGGGAATTAATCAGACAAGTCAAAAGTCAGTTCAAATTTAAATTATCCTCAGTCTGACAGTGGAGGCACAATGCAGCAACAGGTTCTTGTATTAATTGCATGAATGCCATACAAAGTAAGAGAGCACATTTTCCTATATTTTCTATTTATTTGATCCAGCACTCAATATTCATATCATTTTACATTTAATGAAATATTCATTTCATGATGCCGTGTTTTTGTGGCTGTAACGTTACATCAGATGGAAATATTCTAGATAGATCTAGCCTTGTGCTTTTAATCAAACATACTGCATACTGGCTTCAGAAAACCTGTGATAAGAACAACAATATAAAATAAAGCCTGTGGGTTTAAGTCATTTATATTTTGAGCAACTCAGATTTGTACAACAGACCCACTCCTGAATCCTGTGGGGCTGGAAAATACAGGGGTTCTTTGACTTGTATATGGGAAACATTTTGGGCAACTGTTTGTCACTGTGCTCCTGGAAGTTGCTCGCATTGTTGCTCCAACAGTTAGGTAGGTCTTGCTAGGAAATATTTGAATTATTACCTGGTATGTGCATTTCATTGAGAAAAACAGCCGCACATGCATTGTTCATAAGTCACATCAATCCCACGTTACGCCAATCAAAGAATCTGTCTTTTTGTTGTAATCTGCTTTACTACTAAAGTAATCGAGAGAACAGGATGATTTCGTTTCTGATCCCAGTTTTCAGCTGGCCTTGAGAACTGTGTGTGTATGTGTGTTAGGCATCATGCCCATACAAATGTAGGGGGTGGAGGGAGGATACACTGAGAGTATTGACTTTTACAGTTTGAGAAAGTGTTATGAGAGCAGTGAGTGATGCACAGTTAATAGTATGAGAGCTGAAGAGAGACTGCAACAGATACCAGTCCTCATCACATAGAAATATTCATCTCCGCAGACTCCCACCTACTTGCACAGTAGATGTCTGTCTCTTTAAATGTACAGTAAGGTAAAGACACCCATCCTAGATGTGGCGTAATGGAGAAGAGGGCTTAGTAAAGCCAGGAGATGGTAGAGAGTGGTTTTAATCAAAGCAAGAAGAGCACATCTTTATTTCTGTAATGGAGTTGTTAGTAGTGATGATGAAAGGAGGGCAGATCTGTCTTTTTAAGGGCAAAATTACATGTGGCTCCAACCGCTAATATTGGCACTGATGTAAGCATAAAACCTGTCTCTTTTGATGTTACCTAGCTTGGCAATTATGACCTTATTTTATCTGCTTTTTTTTTTACACACTCACACTGGCTGTCTCACTCTCCATCCCCATCTGTCTCACTCTCATGCTACAGCTGTGATGTTTAATTAGGGTTATTTTCAATCTGCCCTCAGCTGAAACCTTGTGTGCTGCCATGTAACTGTATAACTACATAGCCATGCACACAGGAGAAATAAACCAAACAGCCATGACATTTTGTCTGGCTTACGTGCCTGTGTGTGTGAGAGAGAGAGAGAGTGTGGCATGCTCGTCTTTTTTAGATCAAGTCTCAATCAAGGAGCATTTTGGAGTTGAGTCTGATCCAGGGTTTTGTGTGAGGGTTTTGTAGGATAAAGTGAGAAAAGTCCTTCCATCTTTCCATTGGTGGCTCCTGCTCTTCACTGTTTCTCTGTACAGTCGAGTGAGTCTGCCAGCAACCTGCACTATCACACCCCCACAGTGAGCCACAATGTAATCCACAAATAACACACAGCCACTGCCTCCTGCTTCACTTTCTCTCTCTCACACACACGCTCTGTTGTACTCTCAGATAGACACAAACCCTTCAAATAATTTGGAGAGTATTCATATTGGCCTGAATGGTTTCCACAGCGACTGTGGACATGCATTGCAGATATGAAATATGTGTGTGTGTATGTATGTATATATATATATATATATATATAAGGCCAGCAGAAGCTAATTGTCAAACCACCCCCCCCATCGTGAGGCATCGAGTTTGTTATTGATCCCAGAAAGAGTTCATCAGGCGCTGCGAACCAG
>BRZM01000019.1:5607326-5739714 GCA_033238685.1 Lates japonicus | reverse complement strand
TCCAGGCTTTAAAACTGCTCTTAGCCCACAGACATCAGCATAAGTGAATCAGTGGCTGTTCGGAAGCTAGTCTGTTGTGTCTTTCAGACAACTGGATTTCAAATACATTTGAAATTATAAAAACTACGGGATCAAATTGTTTCCATAAACTCAAACTGGCGGCTCATGTACCAAAAAGAGCAGTGGCTCATGCAGCCTCAGGAGACCAAAGTAGTTTGCAGCTCTTCTGCTCTCTCCAGTTTTCAAAAAACCCTGCAGTGTGTGCATCCTCCTGGAGGCAGGTGACCATCCCCCAAGAGTTCCAATTTTGCAAATAGTATAGAGAAACTGATTCAACATACTACTACAGCTACGGCAGCAGCTATAATATTCTGTAATCGTCGAATAATAATGATCAAGTTCCTCTTCCAGCAGTCAAACGCCTGTTATACCTCTCTTTGCTCTCCGACTTTTCCGCCAGCTTTCAACCACAAAATGTTAACGATTTTGTCGGTGTGAACCCATCAGTCCTATCATTTTCATCATGAATGCAATAAGTTATTCTAAAAGGGACTTCGGTTCCTCTGAAATTAATTGATTCAAGTTGAATGTCTCAGTCGACGGTGGGAGGCACAATGCAGCAACAGGTTCTTGTATTAACTGCATGAATGCCACAAAGTAAGGAAACACATTTCCTCTTTCTATTGTTTGATCCAGCATAATATATCTATATCATTTTACATTAATGAAATATTCATTTCCATGTTCATCTTTTAATGGCTGTAACGTTACATCAGATGGAAATATTCTAGATAGATCTAGCCTGTATTTAATCAAACATGCACCATATAAACTAGAAACCTGTGATAAGAACAACAATACTTAAATAAAGCTCCTGTTGGGTTTAAGTCATTTATGTTTGAGCAACTCAGATTTGTAATATAGACCCACTCGAAAGATCCTGTAGGAGCTGAAAATGGTTAGGGGTTGCGGCTGATCATAAAATATTTTTGGGCAAATCTAACATCACTGTGCTCCTGGAAGTTGCCTCGGCATTGTTGCTCCAACAGTTAGGTAGGGTGTATGGAAACTGCATTTGATTACATGTGCATTTGAAAAATGAAATGCACATGCACGTGTTCTAAAGTCACATCAATCCTCGATTTACGTCAATCCAAAGAATCTATCTTTGTTGTAATCTTGCTTCTACTTTACAAAGAAATAGAAACAGGATGATTTCTGTTTCGATCCCCAGTTTTCAGCTGTGGCCAGAACTGTGCATCTGTGCACGAGCATCATGCCGATAAATCAGGGGGTGGAAGGAGGATACACTGGAGAGTATTGTTTACAGTTTGAGAAAGTGTTAAGGAGACAGTGATGGATGCCTGATTAATAGTATGAGGCGAAGAGATCAAATAGATGCAGTCTCTTCACAGTACTAATCACTTGAACTCCCACCTACTTGCTGATGGTGTCTCTGTCCCTTTAAATGTACAGTATGTGTAAAGACAATTCTCCCCGGTTGTATGCAAATAGAAGAACTGTCAAAAGCCAGGAGATGATGAGGTGGTTTATTAAAGCGAAACTGTCTGTTCTTAATGGGTTGTTGTTAGTAGTGATGATGAAAGGAGGCAGATCTGTACTTTAAGGGCAAGTACATGTGGCTCAACAGCTATGTGGCACTGATGTAAGCATAAAACTTCTTCTTTTTGATGTTACCAAGCAGCGTTATGACCTTGGCCTCTGCTTTTTTTTACACACTCCACTGGCTCTCACTCTCCATCCCCATCTGTCTCCTCTCATGCAATGTGATGTTTAATTGAGTTATTTTCAATCTCCTGCCCTCGACAGAAACCTTGTGTGCTGCCGTGGCATATAACTACGCAGCCATGTGCACACAGGGCTCAAGCAAGCCCAGCCATGACTTTTGTCACAAACTTGCCTGTATTATTGTGAGAGAGAGAGAGTGTGCATGCTCGTCTTTTTGGTCAAGTCTCAATCGGAGCATTTTGAGTTGAGTCTGATCCAGGTTTGTCTTCAGGGGTTTTGTAGGATAAAGTGAAAGGTGCTTCCATCTTTCCATTGACTCATATTACCATGACTGAGTGAGTCTGCTTGCGCCTGCAATATCACCGGTGACACAATGCAACCACACAAATAACACACAGCCACCTCTGCTTACTTTCTCTCTACACACGCTCTGTTGTACTCTCAGATAATTTAACCCTTCAAATAATTTGGAGAGTATTCTATATTGGCCTGAATGGTTTCCACAGCGACTGTGGACTTCATTTTGAATATGAACATGTATTGTGTCTGTATATATATATATATATATATAAGGCCAGCAAGCTAATTGTCCTTCCCCCGTAAGAGCATAGGTTTGTTATTGATCAGAAAGGTTCATCAGGGCCATGAACCAGTGGAGATGGCCGGCTGTACAGTGTAGTCTGTTTCGAGATTGCCTCTCATATATTTAAATTTGCTGAGAGATTCAAAGGCCAGATGTTCCTTTCCTGAATGGTTTGGCTAAAAAAAAAAAAAAAAAAAGCCTATGAATGCCTTTACAAAAATTACAGTGCTAAAATGAGAAAGCTTTTTTTTTTTTTTTTTTTGCTCAGGCTCCCTGCATGACTGGCTTGGAGTACCACTATTAAATAGTAAATAGACACTTATCACATAATGCACTGGTAATGAAACAAAAGTTCAGTCACATACTCCGCACGGTGGCCCTCGGGTGCCAAACTAAATATTTCCAAGTATAAATGAACAAAACTCAACATTAACAACAACTTATTTCTCAACACAAAAATGCAGTTTTTCAGAAAACAATTTATTAAATTAGAAGAGTAAAGTACCTGTTGTTTTGGTTATTTTTATAGGGCAAATTGTGATGATTTTTCTTTTGTTTTGTACACTGTACAAGTAGTTACAATGCATATAAAGCAAATATACTGCAAATATGCATTATTTAATTTTGTATATCTTTTTACGGTTTTGAAAAAAAAAAGTGATGAGACATGTCTTTAGCAGCCATGTAAAAACATGAATAAAAAATCAGTATGCCATTTTAGTAGCTTGAGCGTTGCCGTCCAAAACTACGTGCATCCAGATTATTGTGTGTACTGCAGCAAAAAGTTAGAATTACTGTCAGAGTTTGGATTTGTGTAGGAGGGCACTTCATGTGTAAAAATAATCAAAACCAGCCATACTTATGTATAGAAGAGGAACTATACAATATGTTCATGTTTCTACAACTTACGATTCAACATCATCATCAAGGATGCTTTGAAAGGGACGCACAAATTAGCTGTTGAGGAGGTCGAATCTGACCTTGCCTCCATCCGTGCGTAATGTACAAGGCTGTAGTACAGTGAAACAGGAACGTTGATAAGACACGTAAAGCATGGGAGAGATATCAGGTTAATTCAGTCCTGTCTGATTGGGCTACACTGGCTTTAATAGTGTGTTTTTGTTGAGCTATGGGCACATGAGGTTCTTTTCAACAACCTTCTTCCTCATTAAAGTCGGTGCAGGAAGAGGTGGGGTGACACTGTACAGTCGAAGTGTCAGCGCTGACTTCCTGATGTGTGTGTGTGTAATTAGTTCTCATTATTTAACTGTGCTAGCTCTAACCGCCCCTCTTACATCCTTGCACTTTTGCTGTTGCTCACATTAATCGTCTGCATCAAGGAACTGATTCTTCCCATATTCCCAGAGTCTGATCTGCTTTCCTCTGCAGGCTGCTTTTCATTTCCCTCTTAAGTTTTCTGCCAAGTGGTAGAGCCATTATGGACCTCATTAGTGTCAGATAAGAATTTGAAGCTGGCATCTGTCTTAAAATCTGTCTCTTGTGTTTAAAATACTACACTAATCAAAGTATGGATGACAGCGAGGGTGATTTTACTTTCAAGAAAACACCGCTGTGTTCAGGTATCTCATTTTCTGCATACTCTTTCTCTCCTATAAAAACATTTTGCCTCCAAATAGTGAAATGCTCATGAACTAAAAGAACAGTTTCTTTTAAAGGAGAAAATGAGTAGTTCAACATTTTGGGAAATATGCTTATTTGCTTTCTATCTGAGAGTTACGTGAGAAGATACCACTTTGTGTGGCAAGTGTGGAGCTGGAGCCAGGAGACAGCAGGGAAAAGCTTACTTGTCCAAAGTTCAAAAATAGGGCAGGTTACGTGCTGTAACTATCTCACTGCGAACAACAGTTGGGTGCAGTGACTTCTCTGAGTCTTAGTGTCACCATGAGGCTGCGAGGCAACCAGCTGCACAGATGTGCCGGGCAGATGGATAAACTATTGAGCCTTAAAGATGCTGGTAGGAACATTTTTGTAGCGAGTCAGGCTGACTGTTCCCCCTGCATCTTTATGCTAACTAACACTGTCCACCTCCTGGCTGTAGCTTCACACTTCACACACAGACATAATATAAATCTTATCAGTTAACCCTGACAAAAGTGAATGAGTGTATTCCCTGTAATATTAAATTATTCCTTTAATGCTGCCCTAATCAATTATTTCATATGAACGATGAATCAAATGGTTATGTGTAACCTGAAAGGGCTTAGTCGTAGCAAATAATCCACAGAGATTTATCATCAGACTCTGCAGTTCCCTCAGCTCTGCCGAGCTTTTATCGTCTTTCAGCTGATTGTTTTTGTTTTCGTTTTATAGCTCACAACATGACCGTTTTGGTCTCACTGCTCTCTTTAGTGTTGTTTTCAGCCACAGCAGGCAGCTCCACTATCTGGTGAACACAATGGAGCATGTAACAGCTAAACTGAATATTGGACTCAGATTTGTGACATGAGAATGCTAATATTGCTAATGTTTGCTTGATGTATAAATAAGCAGCTTTGCTTTACTTCTCCACATCAACTTTATAAAGTGATGTGTCAGTGTTGTGTTAATAACAATCAATGCAGGTTTAAGTGCTACAACAATTTATTTTGTGTTGTACAATCACTGTCAGTTTACCAGAAAAAGTGAAGGTCGTCAAATTTGGTGATGATTTTATTAGACAGCTTTTTGACTGACAAGGACATCCATCAGTCAAAAGGTACGGATGTTATAGACCTACACTCAAATGATTTGAACGATTTTTGCTGCAAATTTGCTGATTCAGTTTTTGCAAAATAGCGACATAATATGAAAATGTTGCACCATATTGATCCGCCTGTCAGGAAAGCTGAATTTGGGACTTGTCAGTCACCACACTGCCTCAGGTCAGGCTGAGCAGGGGTGAGATTAACACATAAGAGAGAGATCCCAGTAGGTATAAGATTCAGATTGTCGCATCTCCTCCTGAACCGGTGCTGTGGGCTGTTTGTGGGGACGCCCTGGGTGATAAAAGCTCTAGGAGCACCGAGCCTCTGCGCTCTTCAGTGGTGTTATTGTTATTGCTGGAGCTGCTCCCATCTATTATACATGCTCCTCCTGCCATCGGCTACAGGTGCTGATGTGGAGTGGTGGCACAGAGAAAAGGACACACTTGCACACACATACATTACACACACATCCCACCAGGACTGTACTAAATAAACTTTAGTGTCATGTAATAGGATTGTCAAGTTCATGTGTGTTTGTTGTTGTCTGCGCCACGTTTATGAGCGCAATTCTCAAGAATATAGTAAAACAGATTTACAGTGTGTTTAGACACCTCTGCTGTTGCACTGTGGGAGTCATAGAACAAACTCTCCGGTCCAATATCTATTGTATAAAGGCGGCAGGATGTTTCCTAACAAATCCTCCTGGCGATGGAGTGATGGGGGGCATCTCTAAAGCAACTATTGTGTAAGATGAGAGAAAGAGCTTGATGTCGGCTGTATGTGTGTAGAGTAGGAGGACAGTGGTGAAAGTAAACAGTGGAGGAGGGGAGCAATCTGATTAATCTCCAGATAACCAGACAGGTAATCCCTGATCAGAGTGTTCTGAGGCAGGCACAACAGTTATTAGTATACTTATATAAAGTGTGTGTATGTGTGTTAGTTGCGCATATGTGTGAAAGTTTTTATGCATGTGTGAGAGAGATAGAGAGACCGATACTTTGTAAGAACTTCTCTGGAGGAAGTGAACAGCATGGAGGGCAATGAGAAAACAGCAGGATGTGGGATGTTGATTCAGTGATTGTCACATTAGCTGGTACATCATTAGTTGAATTCAGTGGTTACATAAAGTACTGCTGCTGCCATTGCTGCTGTCAGATTAATGTTTTGAATCTCTTCACAATGACAAGTCTCCAGGAAATAAAAAATCAGGTTTTTTTGTCGTCTAAAGGGAAGTAAAGCCTTTTGGATTTCTGAAATTACAAAATGATGATAGAATGGGAATTAGAAAGGGATAGATATAAACAAAGAGGGCCATTTAAACTCAAGTGAGACCATCAACCATGTAAAAACTGTCATTTTACTTTTACATCTCATGTATTCTTTATTGTCATGTTAGCTGATATGCTGTATGTGTGTACTGGCAGTCCTAAAATAAAGGAAAATAAAATAAAAAGCATTATAAAGGAACAGCAACATACACCTCCCAGCCTCTCTGAATCTCACTAATTAACACTTAATTTCATGTTTGTTTAATCCCTTCAAAACAGAAATGTAAAAACATCAATATTATGGATTTACAGCGGTTACGTGCCGGACTATTTCCTGGCCGGTTGCTGTGACTTCCTGGAGTCTTGTTGTCGCTGTGAGATCTTTATCTTCATATTTACTGTACAGACATGAATGTGGTGTTGTGGAATTGATCTTCTCATCTAACTATCTGCAAGAAGAGTTTCCCAAAATCTTCAGTCTAAGCTATGCTAACTGGCTGCTGGCTGTAGCCTTATCAACCGATAAATATGTGTATTGACCTCGTCTGAGTCTCGGCAAGAATATTTTCATAATGTTAAACTATTCCTTTAGGGCAGAAGATGCTTTTATTATGTCTTACTACATTATTTATTATGGCAAATATTATTGCATTGTACACCTGGGCACTTATTAAAAATGAATTCATAATTTTTGGTGTTGCCATACTTAGATGGATGGGTGTGCAGCCTACTGTACGGCAAATGAGATAAAAATTTATATAATTGAATGCACAAGGTTTTTGCGACAATAGCAGTTTGTTTCTTTGTTCTTGTCCTTGGAGCATTTTATGAAGCTACACTCGGCACAAAAAAGACATTATTGCCCCTGTGGGAGCATGACAGTGGCTGAGAAATGAGAGGAATATAAAGAGGAGAGAGGCAGATTGTGAGTCTGATCCAGAAGACTGGTGGGTGGAAAAACTGAACCCACACCCTTCTCTCCTATTTATCTTTCTAAAGCTTCCTCTCACAAATGACTTTTATTGTTTCAGTAACTGGCTTAACCCTTCGTAATGGGCAATAATACATTTTATGGCTTTACATGGAAATTTTAACAAGCTATGCACATGTTATCAATGAAATTTTAATCAAAAAAGGCTCACTCTGAAAGTTATTTCAGCTATTTTCAAAAACACCCACAGTATTAGATTGGTATTTTGTACTTTTAATTACTCTTAGTTTGTTTTTTTTTGTACCTGTACCACTTATTTTTTATGTTGTGATTTATTTTTCAGTAGAATATTTTCATACCCAGTGTATGGTGTTTTCAAACTAAATAATTGATACTTGTTGTGAATATGAGGCCAATAATCTCTTGCTGATATGTTTGAGGCATTGTGTTACCCCATGAGAACCGCTGACAACAGGCGGCTTGAGATTATCTCTGTTTTGATAATAACTCACGATCACTACATGTGGTTCTTTTGCAGCATCTCACTTTCTGTTAGTTCTGTTCTTTACAGGAAAACACACACTGTGCATCTATTCCCACATACACCCACACACACATACAGGAAATCCAGTTTATGGATTCTATCAGTTCCTCTATCCTTTATAGTCTCACATACACACACATGAACCTGGTCTTCTCTCTGCTGTATTTCTTTGCAATGGTAATTATCACCCTGTGGGACTGAGGATCACTGAGCAGAGCCTGGTTCACCACAGCAGTGCAAAGGTGGAGACACATTATACACCAGCTTCCAGTGAAGCCTGTTGTTTTAAAACAGCTTGTTAATGATTTTTGCTCTCTACCTTTTAATCAGCACATATGGATCTCAGGAATAAGATGAGACAAAAACACAGTAAACATTGGCCTTTCACTCATTTTTTGATGCTGTGGAGTCCTATGCCATGCATATTAAGGCACCAATGCTGTCGCATACTTGTGCATACAATTTTTTGCTCCAAATTTCGCTTTTATGCAAATCAAGCTCAAATGAAATTAGGCCAACCTCAGTGGTTTGACATTGATATTGATATAATTGATATACACACAATGTATATAAGAGGTGGGAAAAGGCAGTAGTCCAATCATGTATTTTTGTGATCTACCTGGCTGCAAAATTTTGCATTGGGTATGTGATTTAAAAGTGACTGTGCACTTTTATATGTTGTTATGTGGCCCAGCTTGGCTCATCACTTTTTCCGATAGCAACTCACTGTAGTGTCCAGACTGCCCTGAAGAAGTAGCGCTGCTGATGTATTCTAACCTCTTGTTTTGTAAATGCAACAATGGCTGAAGCCATCCAATGATCCATAACTGTGTAGCATGCAAAAATGTAAAGTACACATGGTTTGTATAAGCCAAAAAACCCCACATGAAACACATGGAAATGTTGCAAGTGAACCTTAATGGCAGAAATGCTGCAGTTTCTGGTTGTTCTGCTCTGCTGTACAGTAGAGAATACCCTATATACACTATACAGTGAGGGCTCCATGTAACCCTGCTGTTTCTTTATTGTTATTCAATCAGCCTTTCAGTTCTTTAAGTTTATACACATTTAGCCCCAGTGGAGATCAATCTTTTAACGCTTTCAGCATACATGCTTCTTTCTACCCACTGAAGTAAACAACATCAAAGCAGTAAAATTCCCGTCGCTTTGAAAGGCTGAGAGTCTGAGAGTCGAGAAAAAAAAACATGGTCCATCTGTAGTACTGTACAACACAATTTGGCCTCTCATCAGTGCAGATACCAAAGCAGACGGCAGTGTTGCATCATTAGTGGCTATTCCAGTCCCTAATCATCAGTGGATCCCGACAGTGATTCTGTCATCTCTGCTTTTAAGTATTTATAACTGACGAGTATTTCTGGATCCCGCAGCCATCGTTTGCCTAATGAATCTATTACCACCAAGTCCAGTTTAATCTTTGACTCTTTAATCTTTAATAAAGAAAAAAAAGTATTTCATCACAGCGCTGCCGTGAACTTGAGGGTGTGCGTGTGTTTGTGGTAGGTTTTTATTTCCTAATGTTCAGTCTCTGTTGGACAGTGAAAAGTAGCCACTTTTTTTGTTTCTGAGAACTTCTCACTTCACACATCTGTTCTCACAGCAGGCAGTTTTAATGACAGACCCGAAATTGCTTCAGAATTACAAAATTTGCTGTCTGTCATTATGTCTGTGTCTTTCTCTGTGGTGGTAAAACACACTCCTTTGTGCCACGCTGTCAGTTTCACAGTCTCATTTTCTGTAATAGTTGTTTCTCAGAAAAAAAACTAAAAACTTTCAGGTGAGCGGTAAATTGGTTGTTAGTGACATACAGAGTGAAAGAGAAGAAAAGAATCTCTGTCTCTTTGGTTTTTTTCTTTTCTTCTCTGTCGTTATTTGTATAAATGAAATTTCTTACAGTACAGTGAAGGCCCTGAGGGATGGAGGGTATATTTGAGCCAATTTGAAGGGAGAGCGAGCTGGTTGTCCTGAATGGTACTGTAGAGTTTGGAAGCTGCATGTTTACAGCTCAGAGAAAGTTAGACCCCTTGCTGCGTTTGCTGTGTTCTTCTTCGACTAATGAGGACACAGTACTGTGTTACAGTGTAATTCATTACAATACATTAATGCCATGAGGTCCAGCAATACAAAATCTTCTATATAGGATGATATACTATTAAATTTTAATGACTACCTTAGGGCAATCGGGTCAGTGCTGCAGTAAATAGTAGTAGTATGCAGTAGGGGTAAGAAAGAATGTTAGAGTAAAAGCATAAAAGTAGAATAAAATATATATAGATTTGAGTTATTTAAACATACAAACTGAGAAATTTAACACATGTTAAGCAAAGAGTACAACTGGGAAGACTTGTAAAGAATTGAGTGCAAAACATTAACATTATGTGAAATATGTTGGGAAGGGAAATGCTATGAATAAAAGTAATACCAGTATGGTGATGCTGTATTCATTATAAATAATGGTGGATTGTATTTAAGTGCAATTACTTAGTACTGTACTTTGCCCTGTAGAGTTTTCAGACATAAGTTAGGTCAGTATGCAGTTTTTCTCACCAAATCTTATTCTGTGTATCCTTGAGGTCTAACAAAGTTATGAATCTATTTTGAACATTTTAAAGGTGCTATATGTAAGTTTTTTCTGTCGCTACGTAACCAATGTTAGCCATAACAGCTGTTTACATAACAAGAGCTTCAGCCATTGTTGCGTTTCAATGACAAGAGGTTAGAATACACCCTCTGGCCAGCTCTACTTCTTCATCCACTCATGTTGGATTGGACTCTACAGTGACTCACTACCGCAAAGTGGCTGGCATCCTTCTTCCTTAACGTCTTTGCAAGGACGCTGCAATGCTTCTTCGCACTCTGCCGCCGTCAACTGTCAATTACATGCATGCCATGTACACTCTCATGTGCATGCGCAATACAAACAAACAGAGACTGGCTTGTAAATACAGTACTGTATAGCATTATTAGTGGTCCAAATCAAGGTTCTTGAAGGCACTTGTATTTCCATTTTATGCTACTTTACACTTCTGCTCCAATACATTACAGATTGAAAGATTATATTTAACATGATGACTAGTTACTTTACAAATTAAGATCTGACACTCAAAACAAATAATCAGCTTAGAAGATATGATGCATTGCAATAACAACCCATAACTACGCAAAATAGCTAAATAGCTCTGAGTTGACCCACTACAGCATAAAAATGCAGCTTAGGGTCTTTCTGTCTGCATAATGAATACCTTTACCCTTTGTATTTAAGTACATTTTGCTCATAACGTTTCTATACCTTTACTTAAGTTATAAAGTCAATATTCTTACCTGTAACATATATTTTACATTGTGCCATTGCTACTTTCATTTACATAAAAGACCTGACTACACCACTTAGAAAATAGAGATTATTATGCTCTCTATCATCCTGTGTATGTGATAATAATAACAAGGACATCTATGTGATCAAAGCATCAATACCAACATGATGTGACAACATTTATTCACTTTAATAAAGCTATAAAAATCTGATAAATTGTCATCCTTACACGTAATGTAATTGGTAAAAATCTACAATCCTCATACCATCTTAAATGTGCAGATAACATGGACTCAGATGATCCATTTAGAACTCTAAGATTTGCATTAGCAAAACCGTTTCATTTCCTACTTTAAGGTCCCTCCTCCTCATGTCTAAAATTGCAGGATGGATCAATAAAAGCCTTAAATAAATAGAGGCAGCGCTGAAAAGCAGAAAATGGAAGCGCAAAACACAGCACAAGCGTCAGATATTGGGTTGCCATGGAAATGTTATCTTGTTAGGTAGTGACACAATTTAGAAATATGTACTCGGTTAAGAAATATTATGTAACAAGTCCCTCTTCCCTCTTTCTCTCTCTCTCTCTCTATCCTCCTCTGTCTCTCTTTCTCCCTGTCAAACACTGTTAGAGCACAGATTATTGTTGATGTAATAAAATCCAGCCAGCCAGTGAATCGAAATGACAGATACATAAAAAGCAGGGATAGGAGGATGAGATGGAGATAGAGGAGGGTCTGTGTGTGTGTGCGTGTGTGTGTGCTTGTTCCAATAACCTTGATGACTCTGTCCCCAGCCCATCCCCACTGCAGGGGCCGAAGCCCATCCATCCTCCTGCAGGGTAAACATCTCTCCTCCGGACTGTTTGGTTCACTGAATCCTTACTGAGAGAGACACAAAGAGATGAAAGTATGAAGGGATGTGGAGATGAAGGAGGAGGAGGAGGAGGAGGAGGAGGAGGAGTGGGTTTCGACAGCAAGAGAAGTGAGGAATTCTGGTTTAGCTGGGCAGAGGAGGCGGAGTGGGATGATAGGTGAAGTGCAAAAAGAGAGGGAGGAGGAAAGAGGTGGTTGGATGAAGAGAAGAGAGGAGGAGGAGGAGGAGGATAGAAAGTCCATGCAGAGCTCAGTCTTCTCTGTTTTCCCTGACTAAGAATAGCAGCTCTTCTGGTAACCCAGTGCCCCAGGACATGACCATTTGAATAAAAGCCTCTATCACTTCATGTAATGTCTGGTGTGTGTGTGTGTGTTTGCGCGTGTGCTCTACTGTAGGTGTGAGTCTCTGTGATCGCATGTGTTAGCATGTGTCCGTGTGTGAGACTGGGAAAGTGTTTTAAAGGCAGATACTTAGGGAAGCTCATCAGAATAATAAGAGAGACAGACAGGAAGCGAGAGAGAGAGAGAGAGAGAGCGGGCTAATTGATGGTGATGATAATAGGCCGGTGGAGAAGGGAGGCACAGACGAGACTCAATGTTTTATTTCAGTGAGCAAATAACTCTGTCATGTGCGTTGAGCCACGCACCCTCCCCCGTCCTGTCTCCTCCTCTTGTCTGTGTGCACTCTGCTCGGTTCATGTAAGGGCTGTGGAATTTTATATGGGATGAATCTGGGCAAGAGAAAAGCAAATGTATCTGAAAGTGATATTTCCATATGCCTGCGCCATATGTCTGATTAGCTGTGGCTGGCATCTCAAATGAGCAACCAACTGAGGAGTGGTGGTGCTGGAAGATGTGTTTGGTCTCAGGGTCACAAATATAAGCAGCTTTTCTCTCTCTATCTTTTTCTCTCCTCAGCACTACTTCCTTATCGTGTTTGGTCACGATGGACAGAAACCTCTGGAGCTGCGGACGGAGGAGGAGAGTGAGTGTGATGAATGGGTGGAGGCCATCCAGCAGGCCAGGTATACACACAGTGTTATATAAATGGTGTTTCCCATAGGCATAATAGTAGTAGTATTTATTTTCCCAAAATATGTGTGTTTTCTCAATTTTCTTTTGCATGGAGAGGAAATTCTGTATCACATCCAATGGCATGACTGCAGTTTGATTTAATGTGACAGACCATTAGCATTAGAGAGCATTAACATTAACTTAAAATGCCATACTGCTGGTTTTGCATGATGTAGGCCATTAAATATAAATCATGTATAATTTATCACAAAGCTAATTGTTTTCCAAAGAATAATAATAATAATAACTTTTTGAAGTTGTTTCTTAACTTTCAGTTCAGTTCAGTGCTGAATTTTTAGCTTTATAACAGGATCTTTTCTTTGTCAATCTGCATCTGCAATGCACTTGCAGCAGGAACTTTTGAGAGCTCTTCCTTGGTGGTTCTCAGAGGCCATGATATCTCAGTTTTGAGAATCAGCTGTTGAGAAGCATTGAATTCACACGCACCACTAAGGGAAAATCAAACTTGGAAGATAATCAAACTCAGTGTTCTAAAACCTCTGAAAAAGATAATGCACATTTCACATTTCAAAGCAAGTGGGCATAGCTTGTATAGGAATACGCTGTAGACACATTTATTGTTAAAAGGGTAAAATATGCCAAACCATCAGTACAATCCTGTAAGACTTCTCACAGGATGGATAAACATACAGGCTCATACTTCATGCTAAGATTGTGTACTTCTTTGTATGACTCTGTGTATTTGTGGACCTCTCTTTTATTTTCAGTTATTCTGACATCATCATCGAACGAGAGGTGCTGATGCAGAAATACATCCACCTTGTACAGATAGTGGAGACTGAGAAGGTGGCTGCCAATCAGCTGCGTACCCAGCTAGAGGATCAGGACACAGAAATTGAGAGGCTCAAAGCAGAGGTACAGCACACATGTACACATTCAGACACACACCGACACACACACACATACACATAATCCTCAAGGTTTTCATTATCAAATTATAACTTTAAGGCCTGTGTATGTATCATCTTAAAGAAGACCATGGACCTCCACCCACACCTCCCTCGTCCACCAGAAGGTGGAAATACTGGGGAGAATTAATAAAATTAAAGCATAATTACGCGCTTTTGGATATGTCAACAAGTTTTTCTAACTGACATGTATCACATAGCTCCTGTAGTGTCACTCTGCAAGATACTACTACCATTGAGCTAACGGTCGAGTGTGGTTTATTGATGCAGGGTTAGCTAGTTACCCCAATGATTTGATTGAAACAGTTTTACAGGAAGAGGAAAGAGAAGGATTTTGCCATAGAAAACAGTCAAAAATGATTTGTTTGACATGTATTTGACATAACTGAACATAGGCACACGGATTAGAACTTGGACATTTTATTGTTTATTTCACTGTGTCCTTAAGAAGCATTAGATCATTTGTTTATGGCTGCCATAACAAATGGCAGATCATGGTCTTTGCCAAAAGTAACTTCAGTGCTGGGAATCCTAAAAATTAGGACCACATTTCTCCTAAAACTTGTTTCTTCTTCATTTTTTGTAGCTTTTTTTGTCAGGCATCGGAATACAGTATGCACACATAAAGTTGGCATCACTCACTCACTCACTCGCTCACTTGCTCACACACTCCTTCACCAGCACGCCCACACAGCTCTGTGATTACTCTCCTGCCATGAATCATATGAAGAGTGATCCAAGAAGAAACAAATGTATATACAGTACCTATATATACCCCTATCCCTATGGGTGTGTATTGTGTGTGATTTCTCCTAGTTGTGTTTATGGCAGTGGGGGGAGTGGGTGTGAGCAGTGCTCTGTCACCTCTGAGCGTAGGAGGACAAGTCCACCGCTCAATAAGGACAGCCCATCAGGTTCCTTACAAACAGCTGCTGAACCGCGTGCTTAACGAACGCAACACGTTTCTGGCCTGCCATATGATAAATCACATGTGCACGTTCACACACAAAACAACAACTGACCTCCGATCAGAACTAATTACCACTCTCTTTCACACACTAACATGACAGCAGGTAATTATTGGTTTATGGTAATTAAGTAGCAATAGCTCTAATCTTTTCTGAAGTAAACAACAGGTGAGTTTATGCCATGTTCAACTCTGACATCTCTGTCAAACTGTTGGAAAGAGCATATACATGTACATCACTTAGATTAGGGCTGACGGATGATTCAATATAATTGTTTATTGTCTGTCACTGGAATTGTATTGTCATGATGTGATTGTATGATTTAAGCATTTTGCTAAATTTGTGTCCAAATGAATAATTCTAAGTAAATTGTTTTCTTTTACATATTTGAAGAGTTGGTCTCATGTAATACATTACAGTGGGACACTGTTTTGCTTTTATTTGCTATATTATGATATTTTTCAGTATGTATTTTGTGGGTCTCTGAATAATCAAGAAAAAAACTTAGCAGTTTGGTACTAAATGTACTGGTTCTTTGTTCAGTTATTTTTCTATTCTCCATATATGTTGCGTCCCTGTAGGCAAATTTACATTTTCCAGGTTCAGCTGACCTAACATGAAGACACTCTAGGTTTGATTACCAATTAACTGGAATTATTTAATTGGAAGTGTATCAACTGAACCAAATTACACTCAATAATAGAAACTAATAATTAGGAAATTATTCAGAAATTATGGACCAGTAAAATAAAGCATTACCACTGTTTATTTATTTATTTTTGTTTGTTTTATGTAATTGCTCATCTGAGATTTGCTGTAATTTGCCAGATCATTGAGCGTCTCTGTTATATCAGATGAGAAGTGGTTCTCTGGCACATATTTCTGTTATGTGCCACAGAGATAGCCAGAAGGCCAGACAGCAATGCAGAGTTATTCTTAATGTACAGGTGTTGGATTGAAATTGAATTCTGGTCTGTGCAGCAGTTGGCCCCAGGGGATGCCATTTACTCACTGGGCTAGCTGCTAACATCTCCATAAATCACACCCCCACTGTCGTTTCCAATTCACTCTCTGCTCATCTGTGTCAATAATCGCTTGTATAAAAATGTTGCTTGTATACACTATTTCTGTCTATGGAAGGAAATCACACTACGTTGAATGGATTAGCCTGTTACGCTGCTTTTAGTTGTAATTCTCCCTCGGAGCAACAAGTGTGGCAGATACTTCTCACCGCTACACACTGTGATTATGTCTCATTGACAGGATACAGTGAGGGCCCGGTTTGTAATGAAAATTCAAACGAAAGACATTTTATATTAGGAAACATCTGCCTGTGTAATGGGGCTGCTCATGAAAAAAGGATTAGACTTTGAGAGCCAGCGTGCAATTGGTGATCCATCTCATTAAAACATACTCTTGTTTGTTTGTTTATGTGTGCTATGTTTGCTCCGTGTTTATGAATAATTAAACCAACTAGCCACTGAAACTGTCAACACTTGGCAGACTGGTTCCTCTCTGCTGCCATTTGCATGATAGTGCTAGTGAGTAAGAAAATGAAGATGAAAGTGTGTGCTTGAAAACAAGCTTTAGTTTCATCCTTCATGCTTTTCTCATTAGGTGACAAACTGATGTTGTCAACAGGCCCGAAGGTAAAAACGAATAGGTTAAAGTGATATAGTGGTAGAGCCAATCTTAACCTCTGCTGAGTTTATGTCTGCACAGAAGACGGCGTTGCCAGGAAAAACCTTTTACCAGCTATGTTTGAAATTCATCACTGTTATTTAAAGAAAAGTGGCCCTGTCTATTATTAGGTTTACAATGTGATATGAGATTTTTTTTCCTCCACAGCTTAATAACATTTTGAGCCTACCTTATTCCCTTTGTGTTGTGTCTGTATGCCTCAGTTTTGAAACCTGGTAGATAACATTAAGTTTGTGGTAGGTGGTTGGCTTTTTCTTAACGGCAGCGAGTAAATGTCACATGTCTAAAGGCTAATCTGAATCTGCTGTCTGAAGAAGAGTATTTCATGGCTTCAAAAATGATACAGGAACTGACATCATTAGAAAGATTAGGTCTTTAAAAGCTCTTGATATTATGGTTTGCATAGATTGGTTTCTGCCAGGAATAGAACGTATTCAGCGGCAGCGGCGGATTATACTTTGTCTTCGGTACCTGCTGAGACTTACAATGCACTGCAGGTGATCAGGCACATATGAGCCTCAATTTGCTTACTGTTACCAGCTGATAGCAGCCCTCCCCCTTCTCTTTCATCCTCTGTTTCTGAATGAAAGCACCAGATTGTCAAAGATGAGGAAGTCTGATGTGTATCTGGCGAGAACACACCAACAGTTCACTGAGCACACACTGAATGACTATCACCTACACAGCATTCAAACAGTTCCCATCAGGAATATAATATAACATTCTCATGAATGAAACCTTGGCACTTTCTACTCTACCTCAGACGACCTTGTGATTTTTAATGTAATTTAATGTTTCTATTGTTCACACATTTAATCACCCACATTATGCTCATCTTGTTTCTGACTGAATTTCTCTTCAAAGATTATAGCTCTGAACAAAACCAAGGAGCGAATGCGGCCTTACCACATCAACCATGAAAATGAAGACCCGGACATCAAAAAGATCAAAAAGGTAAATACATCAATTCTACATGTTCAGATAAAGTAGAATTTAAGTTGCATGTATTTTTGATTGCTGTAAATTGCCACCTCTTGTTCACCACCTGTGATTTCTTGCATTTTTTATTTGCTAGCGTGTTGCTATGCCATGTGTTGCTCAGTGCATCCTCGTCTAAGCTTTGCTGGTTTGTATCTGCTCAGGTGCAGAGCTTCATGCGGGGCTGGCTCTGTCGGAGGAAGTGGAAGATCATCGTGCAGGATTACATCTGCTCTCCTCATGCTGAGAGCATGAGGAAGAGGAACCAGATTGTCTTCAACATGGTGGAGGCAGAGACAGAGTATGTAAATACATTATGCCTAGAGTGGTACAGTAGCTGTAGAAAAGTTGTCACTGTTGTCGAGCTTTGCAGCACATGATGTTATCTCGCTTACTGTGTAGACTGTGCCTCAGGAAAGGACGCTGTTCATGATGTGTTATGCTGTAAGCACTGTGAGAAGACAGAGATTTGTCAACTATGTCATGTCATGTATACTGAAGCAAAAATCACTCTAATAATGGTATGAGATCATTCCAGACAATTCTGCAAATCAGTGAACAGGGACCTATTATGACAATATTGGATTTGCAGGATTTTTGCATCATTGTGAAGAAATACCTCAATTTGTAAGGTATTTTATTTTACTGCAGCAGCCATAACAGACAATATCATCCCTTATTTCACCTTTAAAAGTATTTTTATTGGATTTAAATTGAACTGAATCACAGTCAGATTATCAGTCCCCGATCGGCAGACAAAACCACCTCCTCTAATTCAGATAGGCTTTCTTGCCTGTTCATGTCTGGACCGAGTTAAGCTGTGATGACTAAACATAACGTAGCACTGGAATATACTGACAAGTCATATATAAGTTAAATGTCTTTGACTGAATAACTTTATATTGTTAATGCAGGAGTAACTATCTGAACTCCTACAACATTATCAGGAGCCTGCTGTGCCTGCCTGGGCAAGGCTATACCCAGACATTTTTCTAATCCAGGTGTTTCTCTCTTTGTCCGTGCGTGTGTGATGACAGGTATGTTCACCAGCTCTACATCCTGGTCAACTGTTTCCTCAGACCTCTGAGGATGGCTGCCAGCTCCAAGAAACCCCCCATCAGCCATGATGATGTCAGCAGCATCTTCCTAAACAGGTGCGTTTGTTTGCGTGTGAATGTGTTCATCCAACATGTTTTGTCCATCTTTGCTTTTAACTGAATCACTGACGTGATAATTATGCTGGAGGCACACACAGAGATGCATACTGAGGATTTTAAAAAAAACAAAACAATAAACCCTCCTTTGTCCTTTTGTTTTCACATTTCGCACGTTTCACAGTGAGACCATCATGTTCCTACATGAGATTTTCCATCAAGGCTTGAAGGCGAGGATAGCCAACTGGCCAACTCTGGTGCTGGGTAAGCTGTTACTCAACCTCACATAATACACAAAATACACAAATACACACTGTGTGCATGCTATATGCTCTGCAGCCACTCAGTGACGTCAAGGTCGGGTTTTCAGTGGTCCTCCACATCCAGTTTGTCTCATTCGAACGTCAGCCTTGACATCTTTCTGCCCCCCCCCCCCATAAACGCTCATTTCCCTATCTCAGTCTGCAACACACACAATCATTGTCTTGACAGACAATGACCACTCAGACCAGAAGGCATCCCACGATTTCACCTCCTAAAACAGAAGCTCCCTCAACAGATAAGCATCACCTTGGAGACCGATGGCTGAAAGACGTGGCAGCAAATTACTTGTGACAAATTCAAAAAGAAAAAGGTCCACTGATTAAACATGCCACCCTTATCTGACTCCCTGCTTCAGGCAGATGCTGAATGTAGACTTTTAACCAACAGTATGTTCTAGATCAAATCAATTTCTGCAGTATTTTCAGTGCTGATAGTTTGTTTTATTATTAATATCGTTATCAGAATATTTAGTTTCCAACATAATGTGCTTTTAACATACACAGACTATACACACATGGACGTAGCAATTGAGTTTTGACTAATATAATGGAGACGTTTGCCTTTTCTTGCATGATTTTGATTCTTTTATTCTTTTGAGGGCCTGATTTGGTTCTCTGCAGTGAATAGCACGTGCTTCATCAGATGCTCTTTCACAATGTTCAAATTAGGTTTACTTTATTCATGTAAGAAATCTAACTCCATTATGGTGCAGTCACTCACAGAATTAATGAAGCAGTGTTTTCAGAATTTGTTTAATGGGGGTCGCAGTTTCGCAGCTACAGTACACACCCAAAAAGCTCAAATAAGTTTTGAAATATCTTTCCTGATTTCCCTCTAATGTTACCATGGCCACGTCCCTTTCACTACCTCCTCTTTACCTCCTCGTTTGTCAAACCATTTTTTTGGCTGATTTGAATGACTTTATACCAGGGAATAAAACTGTATTTCCTCTATGAATGAACATCAACCTAATTATTCTGGGGAGTTGTGACTTGAAAAATAGCTGCCATCCTTATCTAACCATGCAAGCCACAGAACATATTGTTTAGACAGTCTCTGTTACATTGATTTTTAGTTATTAGCATAGTTGCAAATGTAAAATGAGATGTTAAATTCAGTTTTCCCTCTAATGGAACATAATGCATATGTACGTGTGTGCTTTTGTTTCTAGCTGACCTATTTGACATCCTGCTGCCCATGCTGAACATCTATCAGGAGTTTGTGCGAAACCATCAGTATAGCCTGCAGGTTTTGGCCAACTGTAAGCAGAACAGAGACTTTGACAAGCTGCTGAAACAGTACGAGTCTAACGCTGCCTGTGAGGGAAGGATGCTCGAGACTTTCCTCACATACCCCATGTTCCAGGTAGAGCTCGGTCACCAACACACGTTGGTTTTCACAAACATACTATGGCACAAATTCAATCTAAGTTTTTATATCAATTCTTGTCTCCATCTGTTGCTCTTCTCTTCTGTAAGATTCCCCGCTACATCATCACCTTGCATGAGTTACTGGCGCACACACCTCATGAGCATGTGGAGCGCAAGAGTCTGGAATTCGCCAAATCCAAATTAGAGGAACTGTCCAGGTGTGTATCTGGTTGTCAGACATATCATTTTTTTCAAATACATCTTGATATTGGATGCTGAACTACCTGGTGTGTTTGTGTGTGTCCAGAGTAATGCATGACGAGGTGAGTGACACAGAGAACATCCGGAAGAACCTGGCCATAGAGAGGATGATAGTGGAGGGCTGTGACATCCTGCTGGACACCAGCCAGACCTTCGTCAGGCAGGGTGAGCCTTCATCAGCTCACAGCAGTGCTCACCAGGCAGCAGATCTCTGGAGGTTTACTTAACAGTAACGTCCAACCTGTCTGGACCTGTCAGCATGTGATCTGAGAGCACAGACACAGTTCTTTGGTGAAGCTCAGTCACTGAATCATGACATTAGTTACTGTAATATTTAGTATGAGAGGGGACATTTGGCTGTCAGCTTGCACAGTAAAAATGGGATTCTACAAATTGACTGTGGTGCTCAGTGCTAACTCCTGGGAGACATTTTTCTGAGGGGAAAGTATCAGCAAGTATCATTTAAAGTAAAAAGATTGACAAGAAAAGGTCTTAATGGATAGTACTTCAAAACAAGGTGCTGCACTGATTCTGTTTGGTCAAACCTCATGTTTGTGTTTCACTGTGCAGACAAATGAATTGCTTGTGATCACTCTGGTCTTAGAGTGGAGTCATGGTGCCAGAACAAACAATCTGCCTAATCTAACAAAGCAAAGTCATTCTTTATTTCAAATGCTCTGCATAAAAATTGAGTTTCTTGCAAAATCATAATTCTGTTTAAGTGTTTTTGACTTAGAAGTATTCCTATTACTAAAGTGTGCAAAAACTGTTCCAGATTAATCTGATCTATAAAAATCACTTAGATAAAGTCAGAGCTAATTATTGAGCATCACTATGCACTAAGTTAGCATACTGGCAAGTGAAACATGTATGGCAAGGAGACAAAAGGAGATGAAGCGCTGACAGCAGTTGTGCCAGCGCATAACTTCTACAGATAGTGTGTTTTTTAATTCCTCCACGAAGAGACTGGATTTTGCCACACTCACGCCATTTCAGTGATCTCCTTCATTTTATTTTTGTTGTACCAGGTGCACACACTAAATGCATGTGTGCAGCAGTGTTTTTTAGTGTTTTTGAATTGCTCCACATGCATGTTTGTGCCACTGCAAATGCTCAGTAAACCAAGCCCTCGGCTTAGTGTCAGCTTAATGAAATGTAATGTAATCCTGTGCCTCTCTTGCTCTTCAGGCTCTCTGATCCAGCTGCCGTCAGTGGAGCGAGGGAAGTTAAGTAAGGTCCGTTTGGGTTCTCTCTCTCTGAAGAAGGAAGGGGAAAGGCAGTGTTTCCTCTTTACCAAACACTTCCTCGTCTGCACACGCAGCTCTGGGGGAAAACTGCACCTTCTCAAGGTGAGAACCCCTTCACCTCTGTAGCTCTGTAACTATGTGTACCTGAGTGAGGAAATTCATTTTGTAAATCAAAAACAACCTTTATCCAAAAATGGCAATAAATTACGTGCATATTTTCTCTTAAACTTATGCAGCAAGGCGGAGTTTTGTCCCTAATTGACTGCACACTTATAGAGGAACCAGATGCCAGTGACGAGGAGTGTAAGTTCACTACATCCATTGTATGAGGCTGTGTGTCTGTGTTGGTTGACATGCAAGGCAGCTTTTATTGGCTCATTTAGGCTCTTCACCAGTCATGGAGGTTAATTAGGTGTCAGACAATAAGTGTCCAGAAATTACTTCCCTTTAAATATCAGATGCTCACCCCTGTAAATGTCAGGTTTTGATCTTTTAACATTACAGGTCCATTATTTATTTATTTTTCTGAGGATACATTTTGCAAAATAGGAAGGCTGATGAAACACCCACACACACAAAAAC
Source organism: Lates japonicus (assembly GCA_033238685.1). Lineage (NCBI taxonomy): Eukaryota > Metazoa > Chordata > Actinopteri > Centropomidae > Lates > Lates japonicus. The sequence goes on along the minus strand of BRZM01000019.1, from coordinate 5,717,143 downwards.
ACACATAAATGTAAGTGCTGAGGCAATCACATGCATATGCACACTTGCCTTCAACACACCTTTACACTTAAGCCTCAGGGGTGCGTAGAATGGAGATAGTAGGTCTGCTTAATTAACCCTCTGTGTGTGTATGTGTGTGTGCACATGTGTATGTTTGTGTAAGCACAAGCATTAACTTTTTCCATCCTTATCATTAAGTGGCATAAAAACGTCTGTCTTCTCCCTCTATCATACAGCTAAAGTTGGTGGTCAGGTTTTTGGTCAGCTGGACTTTAAGCTTGTCGTAGAGCCGTCAGACTCGCCTTCATTCACTGTGGTGTTGCTGGCGCCATCGCGGCAGGAGAAGGCTGCATGGACCAGTGATATTAGCCAGGTAACATGCAGAGTCACACAAACACACACCCAGACAAACACAGAAAAACAAGAACCTCCAAACAGCGAAAGCATGTCTCCGCTGGGCATTGAGAAGGCTTAGTGATAAGTAAACACAGACACGGGTGCAGTTCTCCAGGGGCAAGCTCAGCTCACTGCCTCAGTACTTCACAAACAGTGTAGCACCATACAAGCATGTCAGACTGGATTAATTCTTATCAGACAAAAAAAATACACTGGCAGTTTTAAATGGCTTCTTTTTCACTTCAGACTTTTGAAATCATTTCAAAACTATTTGCATTTGTTTTTAATCTAAAGGGAGCACAAAGATAAACAAATTAGTGCCAGAAATATGATTCAAAGTAAATATAGAGTATTTTCTTCCATATACATGTTTTATGATGTTGCATACAATCAAATTATTTATTTGAATTACATTATTTATCCCTTTTATCTCTCTGTCTCTATAGTGTATAGATAATATCCGCTGCAATGGCTTGATGACCAGTGTATTTGAGGAAAACTCCAAAGTCACTGTGCCTCATATGATTAAGTAAGTAATGTTTCTCTTCATGCCGGTGTTGCAAAACATAACTTGGGTGAAAATGTTACAGTTGTGTTGGTGCACAGTAAGTTGTTAGGCTGTATGTTATGTATTATGCTTTTTTAATACTCATTTGTGCTGATGCTGTAATCTGCTCGACAGTATTCTTTGGTATTCACTCTTACTTTAGCCCCCTTTTTGAAATATGGGGGTTTTTGTTTTCATTTCTCTCTTTTACTTGGCCTGTTTTTGCTCAGCTCTTTTCATAACCTTTTCCTAGCTTAGCAGCCCAGCAGTCACCCATGCTTGGTTATGTGTGTGTGTATGTGTGTACGTGTGTATCCATCAGATCCGATGTGCGTCTCCATAAAGATGATGTTGACATTTGCTTCAGCAAGACGCTCAACTCCTGCAAGGTCCCCCAGATCCGCTACGCCAGCGTGGAGCGGCTGCTGGAGAGGCTGACCGACCTGCGTTTCCTCTCCATAGACTTCCTCAACACCTTCCTGCACACATACAGGATCTTCACCACGGCAACGGTGGTCATGGACAAACTGGCCGACATCTACAAGAAGCCCTTTTCCTCCATACCTATCAGGTCATACAGTTCATACACACAAACACATAATCACAAACGCAGAAAAGAGCAGACAGAAATTACAAACACACACATTCATTACTACCAAGGAGGTAATGGCATCTCACAAATCTTCACAGAGTGTACCTTTACTGCTCTGAAACATGTGCACATTTTGTTCATGCCAGTTTTGTGTGTGTCTCTTTATATTTGCGATTTGATTTTGTGGATGTGTATTGGCGTTATGTGAGTGTTCTGAGAGTGGTTTATTAGCTTCACCCTTTTTTTTTTCTAAATCTATGAATGATGTAGTCAGATGTGGGTCAGTGTTTTGGACCCGGCTGTCTGCTTCCTCCTCTGTCCACAAGGTTAAATACATACTGGCTGAAATACATACCAGCCTGTGTGTGTGTGTGTGTGTGTGTGTGTGTGTGTGTGTGTGTGTGTGTGTGTGTGTGTGTGTGTGTGTGTGTGGAGGCCAGCAGAACAGATGCTTCAACAAAGTTTTTGGCACAGTCATAGGAATATATTGTGTGTTAGATGAGGAGTTTCTCTCTCTCTAACTCACTCTCTCTACTTTTCTCATGCTCTCTCTTTCTTATTAGGTCTCTGGCTGCATCAGAATTGTGTGTTTATATTCCTTCCTCTGCTTTACTTAACTTAGCTTGTTTTTTTTGCTGGAAAAGCTCAGCCTTTTCCCCTGCCCAAGGGCGAGTTGGTATGCAAAGCCTAACTCACCGTGGCCTGTGGCCTCCTTCACTGGAAGAGAACAGGAAGGACTCATCCAGTGACCAGAGGTGTGCAGGAAGTGTGGCGGGGGTGTTCAGGGAAAGTCCCCTTTCTTAAACCATTTAATTAGGATGTGTCTAATTTTTGCCCTTAATGTCTCTCCAGTTGGGCATGAGCTGCTCTAGTCAACCCTCATTTAAAAATGTTTTTCTCTCTCCTTCATTCTCCAGAGACTGAACAATAGCAGGTTTATAAAGAAGTTTTAATGTGTTCCCCTAGTTTGATAATAGTTTTTTTTTTTACTTGTACATTTATATTTTGTGGCTCAATTTCTAATTTTGCGGATGCTATCTTTCGTGATTTATCTTTGTGGTGCTAGTTTTAATGTCTTTTAATGGCAGTCTATTGACAAAGATAAGTGCACTGTGGTTTCCACCCTTTTACAGATGATTAGATTGATCCTTCAACCTAGAGCCAAAATGGCTCCCTTTGGTTTGATCAAGTAGTTGGACGACATGTCTTCTGTTTCATTTTTGACCCTACCCGTAAAAGAGTCTTTGCATGCTACTGTTAGGGACACACACATGCTTACATACATATAGAGATGCAAAGACTCACAGATGTTGATATATCTCTCTGCATCCTTTTTGCACTGGATTTTTCTCCTGTGTGGTCAGTACATGTCAATATCTGGGAGACTGAACAAATGCTGCTGTTCTCTGACTCACGAGCTGCCTCCCCTCCTCCTCAAACACACCTTTCCTCCTCCGAGGTGTTCATTTATCATCCTCCCATCATCTTCCCCCAAACCATCTTCTATCTCCGTCACATCCCTGCATTTTCATGTCTCAATCCAACCATCACATCCATCCATTTAATCATTTTTCTGTGTCATCCATCTCTTCATGTCCCCTCCAACTACAGGGCGCAGTACCACTCATTTGACCGTCTGTCCATCTCATCCATCTGTCCTGACTACAGTCTGAAGATCAAGAAGATAGCCATGGATCAGTCCAAGTAACCAACTCTTCTCTCTCTGTCCTCCCTCTTACTGTCTCTTTCTTACCTTTCCTGCCTGTTCTTCCTTTCCTCTGGTCTTGGTCTGATACTTTACTGATGCATGACTTTCACCTTCAGTTTGACATTTCAGTCAACCTATACTATATCTCTTTATAAGAATGAATAACAGCAACTAACAGGGCTTGTAATTTCACCAGCTTGAAACATTTTATGTTGATGATACATACACAGAAATGGGAGATGGGAAAATATTTTGTAGTCTTCAATCTGCAGCTGATCTGTAGCATGTTTTCTTACTGAAGCATTGCTTCCTCAAGGCTGTTTTCCCCTTAAGGCTGTTTTCCCCCTCTGTATCCATATTGATCCTTTTTATCATTCCTTTTCAGTCTGCTTCTGACATCTTTTGGTGCTTGCTTCCTCTTTTTCCGCCGTTTGCATCAAAGTTCTTCAGCATTCCTCCTCTCTGTTTTTCATGTATTTTTCCTTATTCTATCCTTCTTTCATTTCTCCCCCTCCTCTTTCAATCTGGGATGCAATTTGTTCTGCTATTTCCTGCTGAATAACGGGTGTATGTGAATAAATGATGGCTGTGTTTATCTATGCATGATTACTCCTCCCTTGATGTAGCTCTGTACACTCGACTCTGTGAGCAGTGTTAATGTCATCATGAAACAGACAACCAAAATGGTTGCTGATTAAAACTTTTGTACTTTCATTGCCTAGTAAATAAGGCATTTAAATGTTGCAAATGTAATCTGCAATAAAAGATAGATGAGGCATTTTTTGTTGACTATAATGCTGCTTTAGGCACACGATCAGGTGCTAAAATCATGGTCAGTAATTTTCAGGTTTAAGGGTGTTTGAGGGTATTCACATCCACATTGGTTGAACTGTTTTTTAATACATTGTTTTGACACATTTTTACGACAGTGCAGCAGCACAGTGATTCATTGATTAAGATAAACAACCAAATTTTCTCCCCACCTTCAATTAAAGCTGTTCCTGGGCCAGGCTGGGTCGAAGTCCTTATAGGTGGCCAGTCTGGTAAATAATTCATTTCCACACATCAGTAGACACAGAGCAGCATCATGTAATGTCAAGTCATCTTACCTCTTTTTTAGCTCTGGCTGGCCACTAAACAGAAATATCTGGTCTTGGTTGTTAAATATACTGGCTGGTTCCTAACTCTGTCTGCCGTTTTGGTTTGATGGGTAATTTTTTGCGGCAGCATGAATGAATGAACCAACTGATCGAAAGTGAGCCAAAACAGTAAAGGTCAATTCATGAAACTAAAACAGTTGATGCTACTCTATGGGGCTAAAGGAACTCTGTGAGTATGTGGCCAACTCTACCATGGGTCATGCTGAGCCACGTCTGGTATACAGTCATTCAGCCTTCAAATTGATAGAGATAGTAATTAAAACAGCAGCTTGGGTTGCTTTAAACTTGTCTGATGCTCTCTATCTGTAAGCATGTATACAAGGTCTAAGTCCCTCACTGTTCATCTAATATGGAATATAAACTAAGTTACTTGCTGTACCTGGCTATAAGTCAGTGCTGTAATCCCGGCCTGTGCTTTGTACGCCCAGTGTGCTGAGTGGGGTTTGAAATTCATAACAACAAATGACTGGACTAATCCTTTTCATTATCTAGTCGCTATTAACTAATTTTCGTTATTTCAAAATCACCTACTCACTAGTACTCTAAATCTTACTTTTTAGGGGCACTATGAACAAACCAGTCATTTATCTATTGAAAAATTATTTCAATCATTTCAATGAAACCTTTTATAGTTTAGGTATAAATTACTTAATTTTATTTTCAAGTTTCTGCAATCACACTTCTTCACTTTTCTATCTTTTATCCATTTCCTGAACATTCTTCGCTTTTTGTATCCTATTATTTTGCAACTTCAACCTCTCCTCTTTAATTGTGAGACTGTTCTTTTCTCAATCAGAATAACAGGAACAGTACGACCTCGCGACAAATCTCCTCGTCTCTGCCCGCAGGATCTCCTCTCCTCCCTCTGTCCAGCCCATCACACCTCCTCCCCTGCCAGTTCACAGCTTTCCTCCTCCCCATCCACATGGGGTTGGGCTCAGTAGTCTCCTGTCAAACTGGCGTAGCAGTCTGCCCAGGCTGGCCCCACATCTGCCCACCCACAGACCCCAGCGCCTCAGACCCCGGCCCCGCCCTCTTCTCCTCCTCTGCCTCCCTCTCTGCCTCTCACCAACAGCCAGCCTGCAGACCAAAATTCCTCCCAGTCAGCCTTCATCCCCGGACCGGGGGTCGGCCATTGCTTCTGAAGGGAGGCTGGCTTCAGGATGACCCTTTCTGCTGAAACTCGCGGAGCATCCATGAAATTCAGGATTCGCGATCCACTCTTCTTCAATACAAAACATTTCCACCAGCAGGGGCGATGGGGCACTGACTTGAAATGTTTTTTCTACTAAACCTCTTTTCGTTGTCAGAAAAAGTTATGAAATACTGACTGACCAGCCTTTTGAACTCAAAATTTTTGATATCAAAGTGTTTGATTGACCAGAATGATCTGATCGAGATTAAGGGTAACAATAGGTAGGTTAAGCAGTATCTTGCTGTATCCTCTCAGTTTAAGTTTCCTTCACTAACAGTGATGTATCACGGTGTACTGGCCTCACTGGGTACACCTCATGCTACGTGAGAAGTTGGGTCAGACTGATATAATTGCACAGTCTCTCCTAAATAGCACATTTTGGATGTTTTTTGGTGCTGGGCATACACTGTCAAGGTGCTTGTTCTCTTTACCCACTATGCTTACAAAGCTAGCAAATAAGACCTTAATTTAGTAGTTATTTTAACAAGGGTTCATTTTAACAAACTTATCTGACTGTAATTATTTTAGAAGGCTGTCTTGGCCATTTGGAGGTGTGAGGCAGTGGCAGATTATTAAATTCTCCACATGCTCCTGTACTGGTAGCAGCTCCATGAGCAAACAAAAGGTGTAACCAGGAAAATCCTCAAGTATTCCCGGCTTTGGCGGCATGGATCGTAACCCAGGTTGTAAGTAGAGGCTTTAAATGCAAAAGAAGAAACAGGAGCAAGAGACAAAAATAAGAGTAGGCAGTTTATTGAAAAGCAGCATTTAAACTCAAACAGGCTGTTTATCAATGTAAGATTTTCCCAGTCTTAAGATTTTTGTTCAGGGTGTGCCATAAACTATATATATATGCTGTATGACATCCATATATAAGAAACCACCTTAGTGCTGCTAGCGTGCCGCCGAAAATGAAGTCACTCATCAAATGCTTTGATGTTCCCTGTAAAGACAGAATAGGCGCCTGGTAGGATCACATTATCTCCTTGCATTTGTGTGCTTGGAGTCAGCTATGCTGACTTCCCACCACCACATGCTTAGATCTTCTAATAAGTAGTCAAAGCCCTCTTAAACTGGAAGTTGTCAGAGACATCTGAAACCTTTCCAACAGAACAAGCTGCAGTTAGACCACTCATTAGCATGTACACTAACAATACGCTGCCCGCTGTGTTTGTGTGTGTGTGTATGAATGTGTATGAGTGTGCACGCATATTAGCGAGCTGCTAACACGCTCCCACTAGGAGACAAAGACCCATTATTACCCCTACCATCGAGCCATCTTCACCTTCTCTGCATACAGTCAATTTCTTGTCTTCAGTGATAAAGTGTATTTGCAGTATGTGTTTATATGCCATCCTCTGCCCTGCTATTTTGCTATCTTCCTTTTTATTTATTGGTGTGCCCACTTTCTCTTTGTCTTTCTCTTTCACCGGCAAGGTTGCAAGTATGACAATCTGAGCATATGTTGAGACTCATCAGGCAAAACCTCTCTCCAGTTTGGGGTCATCCAGTCATCTCTGCATCTTCGATGTATCCAGGTGACATTTGTTTTGGCTATATTTATTCCCAAAGTAAAAGCAGCCAGGTGTGGAGCATCTACAGCAGGTAACTTCGTTACTGTGTGATGTTTACTGTACTTAATTTATTGCTTTCATACAGGAATGGGCAGTCATTTAGATTGTTTGATGAATGTAGAAAATGATGTGAATCATACTATATTACAGGAGCTTTCGGGAATTCAGAATTTCACACCTATGGGAATATTTGCACCAACGCTCGCGGACACAACCATCCTCAAGCCAAATGAAAAGCCTCTTTGGAAAAATTGTGTTCACCCCTGAGCTGTATGTATCACGGAAAAGCAGAAGTTGCTCACAGGCTTGTAAACAGCCCCCAAACTTTATGTTGATTTTCCTTTAATTTGTCCACCCGTTCATACTATTCATACAGATAATTCAGTTTCAGTTCTACTTATTCTATATGTAGAACCCATTTGAATTGGTTTCACTACTGTGTTGTGTTGGGTGTACATCCAAAGATAAATACATGTTTGCATTTAAAAAGAAATCAAAAGAATTCTGATTGGACATTTTTCTGAGTGAATCAAATATCGATACAGGCATGTTATATGATACGGGTACACACACACACACAAAATGTGCAGGAAGAAATCGAAGTCAGTGTATCACTTGGTATGCAGGTGATCCCTGTAGCCGTGAACTTAAGTATAATAAGGTTCTCCATTCCAGTACATCAGCAACAATGGCCAATACATAACTATAAGCCATCATCATAATAATGCCATGTGTCATCATCCCTTCATTGTTGTGATTTCCTCTGTGTAGCTGTGCTGGAGTCAGGCTGTCGCAGAAGAGTCATCTGGAGTCTCCTCAGAGCACAGTGACAGAACATGTCTCATCGCCGCTCCTCAGCACGCCTGACACCTCCGCTACAGACAGCCTGGGAATGTTGCAATGTCCAATGTGTTTGTGGGTTATGACTCACTGCCCCTAGACACAATGCCATAGCCAGAGGCTATGCAGTGGGCAGCGCTGGCTGCCCACTGGCAGACTACTCTGCAGAGCCACGCAGCTATGGCAAAGATCCCTGACCCTGGAGGCTGACATCTTTGGTACAGCAGCACAACACAAAAGCCAAACACCAAACCATGGTATAAATGGAGCCCTATGTGTTTGTGAGTGATGTAATATAACTTCATAAGTGTCTCCGGGATAGATCTTTCCTTAAGGTGTGCCCAATTAAATAGACTTCCCTGGATGACATTAAAGAGTTTATATATGTGGGACCAACTTGGGAGGCTGTAAGCCTTGGGTGCATAGTGAGGATGATGATGATGATGATTATGATAATAATTTCAGTGATATTAAAAGTGAAAAAAGTGAGCAGAAGAGTGGTGAAAGTGTTTTTTATCACAATGAGGGATTCCTGTATGTTTGCAGGAAATATTTTCAATATTAAAATGGCATAAATTAACAATCGTGGTGATTAGAGTTTCATAAGTAATAATAAAGATAATAAATGGTGAAATGTGTAAAACATCTAATCTTAATAAACTTGGCATTGTCTGCAAAACAGTTTACTCTCTCTTTATACAAAATGAGTTGTTTTTGAAAATCTGTTCATAGTCTAAGCTTTGGAATAATTAACATTCAGAACTATAATCTACAGAGTGTATTTTTAATATTCTACCTTTTGTTTTATAGTGCTACTTTATGAGACGACTTTTTTGGCTATATTTGAAGCACTTTTACCAACTGTGGTTGCTACAAAAAAATACTTTAATCCATATAGAAAGCAATTTGACATTCATCAGAATTAACTGAAAGTTATTTTTTTATTAAAACATGGTCCATCACTGAATGACAATAAGGTAATAATGATTCTGATATTGTTGGTCTTGGGCGATAATTATAATGTTTTGACAATGTCCTGCAGTCCGGGCGGGGAACTCACGCTGCTCAGTCTCTCCACCTCCGCCTTCCTTCGCCACAGCGCGGCGGACGCTGAGTACCACCCAGGTATACACACACCACACACACACACACTCACACTGCTTTACTAATCAAACGCCGCGATCTGCAGAAAGAACAGATGTATTGTTCCGAGTGAATATGAATTAAGTGCAGTCTGTGATTAAAGATAAATGAATGTGGAAGTGAGTGTTACATTGATATAATATTTTATAGTTGTCTGAGCATTGACATAATAATATAAACCAAGTTTGTCAAGACAAAGTATTACATGTCGTGAGGGGAGTTTCAGGAGCTGAGTTTTTCTGTGCCAGTTATCAGAAGGATATAGTGTACTTACTCTGCTTTATTTATAAGATAGCTCTGGTTTAAGTAGTTTGTGTATGTGGTTAAATAGTAGATGTAGAAGTATTGATTGTGCCAAATTACAAAAAGTTGAATTGAATCTCAGTCATCCTTAATTATGTCAATTCAAGAGGATAGTTTGGTTTCTATTTGTCCAGATATGAGGTCCCTGAGATTTTTTGTCACTAACACAATAAAATAGATGATTGAAATGATGGTGGTCAAAGCACTGAAAAATTACATTTGAATAATATCTTTTTGCAGAAACAGTGTCCTGCTTTACTCTGGGTAATCCATACACTACACATTTGTGTGAACAGTTTTCATTGGAATTATTTTTTGTAAAAGAATTAGTGCATATAAAAAAGGTTTATCTGCAGATTATCCGGACCTCAATTTGGGTTAATTGATCCTTTAAATCGTTACGTTGTGTCTCAATATATTACAACTCTGAAAGGGAACTCTCCATTGTGCATTTCTCGATTGCGGTACTGTTACATTTTAAGTTCCAGATCATCACTGAAAGTTTCATATTATCATGTTATAATGGCATATACTTCTGGCTCTCCTTTTCCTCTGTTTTTCCAGTGTTCACTAACTCTGAAAGAACTTGTGATAAAGAGTTCATCATCCGCAGAGCTGCAACTAACAGAGTTCTCAACGTGCTGCGCCACTGGGTCTCCAAACACTCACAGGTCTGTCTGCACCCACCATCATCTGTGTGTGTGTGGAGCGGGGGAGTGTTCCCCGTTTTGCTGGGGTGATCAAGTCTGTGGTCTCATTAAAGCAGGTGTCTGATGCGTTCTCTCTCTGCTCCGTTGCTCTCGCTTGAGCGTGTAAACAGCCCCATGCACACAAACACACACAACCGCATATTGTTGCTGCGTCAATTGGACGACCAGCTCAGCCGGCCTCAGTCCACCTACCTCCTCTTCTGCTAAGCAGCCAGTGTTGCCTCTAATGAATTGAATATCAAGGTAATTGCCTGACTCCCTGCATAGAGGTACTTCCAGTCTAACTGCATCGATCTGTTTTATGTATTTTTCTTCAATAATACAAAACGCTGTCATGGCAGGCAAGCTTTAGTCGGCTTATTAGCACACAGGCAAGCACAAACACACACATATACACCCACTCGCATTTGTGTTTTGGAGGCCAAAGAACAAAGAGCTTGTTAAAACTGACCTTTGAACAGGAGTTAAATTGGGGTAGGAAGGAAAGGGGAAAAGAGGAGACAAAGAAGGTGTAAAGAGCAGAGGGAATGAAGAGGTTCAGGACAGCTGGAAAACATGAGGGGTTATACAGCAGTGATTGATGATTGGTCAGATGGGGGAGACCAAAGAAAGTAATTAATGGAGAGAAAGGAATAAGGAATTCACCCACTTCACTGCAATTACTACTATCAATTAAATTATGTCAAATATCCCAATAAAATTAAGTATAAAATAAAACTTAACTAAAAAACTCATCATACAATACTAAGTACGACAAGAAATGTCTATATTTATGTCCAAAGTGAAATGATAGAGAATTTTCCCCACTCCTAGTTTCTCAGCCTTCACATCTTTTAGTCTGGTCATTCATGTTTGTGTTTTAGGACTTTGAGATGAACGGGGAGCTGAAGATGTCGGTGATCTGTCTCCTGGAGGAGGTGCTCAGAGATCCAGACCTTCTGCCTCAGGAGAGGAAAGCTACTGCGAACATACTAAGGTACAGTAAACACACACAAATACACGCCAAAAATATGCACACACACCAACACGCTGCACGTGTGTAAAGCACTAGAATCAAACACTTGAAAGTTGAATAGTTTCTATCATCAAATTGTCTTGTTTAAATATCATCCGTCTCCCAGTGCCCTTTCTCAAGATGAGCAGGAAGATGCCCAGCTGAGGATAGAGGACATCTTACAGATGGTGAGAAAATTGCAGCACATAAAATTTTCTAATAACTTTTATGTGAGCCAGTGAATACATCTCGTTATGATTTTGTGACTGCACTAGTTATTATTCTGTTGGATCAATTAAGCAGCTAGAATTTACAGCATAAAAAAATAAATCCACCTCTTGCTGCGTAACATAAACCTCATGTGTCTGCAGACCCGTCGGCTGATACCATGTTTAATTTGAATGTGAATATTTATGTGGCTCTCTATGGGATTACTTGGTTTTATGAAAACGAGCCTCCCTAATGTATTTATACTTTAATACACACTTCCCTCAAAAATACTTACTTAATACTTATTAATCCCTAGAATGAAAACAGTTGGGAGTCACGAGCGCCCCTGGTTAACGGTTTTGGCTTATTAATGATTAGGAATCACAGATACAGATATGCATTCCCTTTGTAAGATGTGAAAAGCTTCTGTCAGTACACACTGTCCTCTCCTCCAGGCAGAAGGGGTAAATTCTCCCTCTCCTGACTGTGACCGTCTGCAGGGGACTGTCAGATGTCATAAAACTTATTCACTGTAGCCAGTCTATTAGATATTTATATCTCCTTGTTATTTGTGTTTGTGTTATGGTGTGAGCACTTGTTTGTTTATGACCCTGTCTCTGTATGTGTGTGTGTGTGTGTGTGTGGGTGGATGTCCGTCTGTGTCTGTGTGTGTGTGTTTAGGCGGACTGTCCGAAGGCAGAGTGTTTTGAGTCTCTCTCGGCGATGGAGCTCGCTGAACAGATCACTCTGCTGGATCATATTGTCTTCAGGAGCATTCCTTATGAGTTAGTCCTCTCATGATACCCTCACACTATGCATCTGCATCAGGCCAAACAAAACTGAATCACTTTTATGGATACTGCTCTTTATGAGACCAGTTAATCACCATAGTTTCCCTCGGCAGCTTCGTAGAAAAGTATGCTTAGAGGGAAAACAACTCCAAATGCTAGGTTTTATTAGAATTTACATTCAGCTATACGACATTGACATCGTTATGTGGTAAACTGCTGCTATGATGGAGGTTTCTCCTTCCAATCAGCTTTGAGAAACATCTGTAACACCTGCCCTTACATGTTAGATGGACTGAAAATAATCTTTATATTCAGTAGCATTTACACCAGTTTCCCCTGCTGTTGGTCAGGTAAGGTGGGTGGCACATAAAAAGTTGTTCTACTCTAATTTATTTCATTTGTGTAACTGTGTTTGTATCTCCTCTACATAATGACACATATTTATCCATGGTATTACATATATATAATAAAACAGGTTAAAAGCCTCATTGTATCCCCATTTAATGTAATTTTACTGTATTGGCCTCTCTCAAAAATTTGTGACCTAAGAAAGATTATCCAGTTCTTCAGTTTGTGATGTTGAAGACCAGTTTAGACCTTTATATTCTGGCCACATGGCAATGCAAGAGTTTAGTCCAATAATAATATTATACACACTTATACACACTCACCGTTCAGTTCTTTATTTTTCAACAGCCTTCACAAGACACCACTTTAAAGAACGTTAAAGAAATCCTGAAAAAGCATGATAATATCCTCCTGTCACAGGCTTTGGTTAATGTAACTTATATCTTGTGAGATTACTGTGCTATATTTTAGTGAGTGTGATTTCATTTAGACTTATCATGTGTCTCTGTCCTCCCTCTCTAAAAGGGAGTTCCTGGGCCAGGGCTGGATGAAGGTCGATAAGACAGAAAGGACGCCCTACATCATGAAAACTAGCCAACACTTCAATGATGTAAGCTCTCTCTCTGTCTTCAAACACATTTTTGTTCCTGACTCCAGTGTCAGTATCCAGTACGTATCTTTTTTACATTCTCTCCTCTTTCTCTTCCTTCTTTTTGAAGATGAGTAACCTGGTGGCATCACAGATTATGACCCATACCGATGTGGGCTCGAGGGCCAGCTCCATAGAGAAGTGGGTTGCTGTGGCTGACATCTGCCGCTGCCTCAACAATTACAACGGAGTACTGGAGATCACATCTGCACTCAATCGCAGTGCCATCTACCGTTTGAAGAAGACCTGGGCCAAAGTCAGCAAACAGGTTGTATAATTCTCCATCAATCCTCTCTGTGTGTAAAGCCTATAATCTATATCTACAAAGCATAACACAAGTTGTCAGTAGGTATTTTACTTAAAAACAAGGTTATATAAAGTTTTCCTGAGCACGGGGGATTAGAAGAAAGTTCTTTTCTGTCTGTATATGTGTACAAATGAATGTCTCCTGGTAGAATTGACACTATTAGAGAGTTCAGAGAAAAGACAATGCTGAAAGGCATTTACCTGTATCTGCTCCTCACTTAATTCTGATGAACACTAAATCAATTAAAGCCATAGTCATCCAATCACCAGACAGTCTGTCTACCCACCGAGCCATTCTCCCTCTTCAGGACTGACGCAAATTTGATTTTGTCATTCTATTGTTATTATTATCGTCTTTTATTAAGAGTAAGTGGATCTTGGGTTAACGCATGTCTTGTTTGTCCTGAGTTGTTCATAATAATCTTTTAAATGATTTTAAATGTGTATTTGTGGTCTTCCCCAGACTAAAGCCCTGATGGACAAACTGCAGAAGACCGTGTCCTCTGAGGGAAGGTTTAAAAATCTGAGGGAAACCCTGAAAAAGTGAGACTTTGCACATATCATTACACATAATCTGAAAATAAAAATGTGGGAAGATCTGTTATATACATTATTCCTCCACACTGTCTGCCTACAGCTGCAACCCTCCATGTGTGCCATACCTGGGAATGTATCTGACAGACCTGGCCTTTATTGAGGAGGGAACGCCCAATTTTACTGAGGAAGGTCTTGTTAACTTCTCCAAAATGAGGATGGTAGGCACATGCATGAGGAAAAAATGCACACAAGGGAATGCAAATCATCTGTACATGTACATTGTACTTTATATATCAACTTATATTCTGAATTTTCTTTAGATATCTCATATCATCAGAGAGATCCGACAGTTCCAGCAGACTCCGTACAGAATAGAGCATCAAGCCAAGGTACTCCAGCAAACACAAGAACATCACAAAAGCAGTAGTGAATATCAACGCGTGTACAGTACATTTAAATAATAATGTACAATAAATTTTATTTGGATAGCAGTTCAAAAATAACACAGTTACAAAGTTCTTTACAAAACATAAACAGAGGATCAGAAATATTAAAACTGATAACACTAAAGAAATTGTGTTATAAAATACGATTAACTTGGGAACTAGTTTGTAGAAGTTTATGAGAAGATTTTGAAAATTGAGTTACACAAGGTTTTACAACACAGATCTTTTATGGAAGCGCTGGTCTCGGCTGTTGTCGTGAAAGGATTATTGAAAATCCCTTTGATATATGATAGTCTTTTGGAAATGGCCTGTATGTCTGTGATATGTTTCAGAGAACTGTGGTTTATGTAGTTGCTAAAAATGTTAAACATCTCACCTTTTAATCGAAAATACAAAAATAAAGCTGGTTGCTGATCAGAAACCTACAGTATCTCTCCCCCACTTTCATGACTTCTGTGCAGGTGACCCAGTACCTTCTGGATAAGACTCTGATCATGGATGAAGACACGCTCTATGATCTCTCGCTGAAGATCGAGCCTAGGCTTCCTGCCTGAGTTTGCCAGCTTTTTGTGGCCAGTTGGGAACCTGCCAAACCTGGACCCCCAAGGGTAACACACCCACGTTAATCTCATCAATCAAGAGGAAATCAGGATGTTTTGAGAGCGACACGGAAATGGAAATAAGAGACTGATTTGAGAGATATCTTGAGAGTCAAGAATGAGGACAGTCGAACAAGCTTCAGAGATTTTACAAGCGACTGAGGGAACATGAGAAGTGGACAGGCTAAGAATGTCTAAAGAGTTGGACTGATTGTCTTCAAGGAAAACAAGCTGCATTGCATGAGGGTTTTGAGGAAATGACATGTGGCTGTGTGTGCTCATTATTCCTCAGTGGAGAGTGTGGTGCACAAGACATCACACTTCCTCAGACAGCCTGAGAGTGCAGGAAAGGCTGAGAGCATGGAGTGAATGAAATACTATGGATATAACAGAGATGTAGCATATACAGATAGTGTGACAGAGAGATGTATGCGCTTGTGTCTCTGTGCTGTTGTCTGTGTTCTGTTGCCTGTGCATTTCTGTGCCATGTCCTGGAGCAAGAGCCCACACCCACCCCCCCAAAAAATGCTTTCTGTCATGATGGTCACAGCATAAAACTTGCATGATTTCAGCTTGGGATGTGACTGTGTAAATGGCCTTCAACCTGACCCCTGACCCTCAGCTTAGCATGCCTCACTCTTACCAGGGTGACTCTCTAAGCCACTATGCATCCTCAGTGGGCTGGGTATGGCAAAATGCCGTTAAGCCTTCAGATATAATGTAGAAAGACACTAAAATGAAACACTTAAGAATAATTTAAAATGGAAAATTTGATATATTTGATGAAGTGGCCGATTTTTCCATTGATGAAACAATTAATTCCATATTTGTCTTTAGTCTGCATTTCCCTAAAGACTTCCTAAAGAGAGCTCTTTTTTAAAAATGTCCACATGAATGATACAAAATTAAAAACTTTATCAGTGCCTTCCACTAGTGTAGGTCAGTTTCCCCACAGCTGCCACTTTATGAACATGAAGTTTTATATAAATCCCGTTAAGACAAAATTTTAAATTTGGACTGTAGTTTCACTCATTCAATGTATTTTTTCAGAAAATAGGTCATGTAGACTTTACAGTAGCATGTTAGTGTAAACTCTGTGAAGTCATTGCAGCATCTGATCGTCAGCAAATATCTCCCTCTAGTGTTTGAACATTGTTATGACCTCTACTGACCCAAAGCTTTTGCAGTGTTTGTGTGCATTTTGATTGATTTTACTTTTTATTTTTTGGCTTCTACAAACTGTCTGATACTGACGTGTGTAGTCAGGTCCCAGTGTGTAACTCTTGGACGTAGGCTGGGACAGTTTTGCACTCTCTGAGATGTAGCTTTGCTTGAGTGACAGTACGATCGTTATTTACCATGCTATTCATTTCATCAGATACTGTATTTATGTTGTATATAGTGAATCCACACATATCATATGATTGATGAAGGAATATTTTGAATTGTTATGCTGTGAATATTATTTTTTATTGTTTTTATTTTGTTTTGTTTTGTCTCTCTTGCTTTCATGTTGAATTCTAGTTTTGCATCCCAGGCTCTTGTATTGCAAGAAATCTGTTTAACTTTATTCTAAAAAAGAAAAAGATGTCTATTCAAAGTTTTTAAAAAAAATGTAGCATTTGAATAATCAGAAATTGTTTTTCCGTATTGCTGATATGATGAACGTGGTTGTCCTGCATGCACACAACAGCTGCATGTTGTGCATGTCTGACTGGATGCTTCCTGTACCTTCTCCTTCTGCTTCTCTATATTAATATTGTCTCTGTAGCTGTCAGGAGGCTCTGTTAAAAGGCATAAAAACAATATTTTGTCCATCAAATCTGGCACGTTTGTCTTTTGGTGTCGAGCAGAGTCTTTTGGCTATGTCATCTGCAAAACCGTCTGTTGTTATGCAGTAGCAGTGTTGGAAGTTTATGCAGGCCTCAGTGAAAACAGAGAACTTTCCTCATAAAACAATAACCTTGTTACAGATTGATGAGAGGAAATGTTTTCAGGCTTTGCTTTTGGGAAAACTTGTCCTTTGCTCTGCGCCTGTAATTCTGAGTGTCTGTTTTACACACAGGTTTAGGAAGACTGGATGCCATGTTTATATTGTAATATTATTTTTGTGTATTTGTTTGTTTATTTATTTGTTTCCATTTTTCACTCGTAGGTGCAGGGGAAATAAATTCAACATGCCTTACGTTTTTGCACTGTGCAGTAATTTCAACAATATTAACTTTCTTCGACTTCTGCTTCCTCAGGCAGCTGCCCTTAATTTTAATTCCTAAGTCAATTTCTCCACATAATGAATGGCTCCAACAATCTCTGGTGCATAAACAAAGGCAGCACCTGAGCTATGATATTGGGGCCAAACTTTGCAAAACCATCATCATCAGGTTACACAACAGCAGGAAAAACAGTGAGTATATGTTTACAAGGGAAGCAGTACTTTGTATGATCAGAGTACAGTATGATTTAAACATTCACAGTTTTATCTGTTGCTGAGGTCTAAGACTAGTCTGAAAGTAGAATTCACCAAATCTGAGAATTAATATGCTCCCCTCTGTCTAGGACTGTCCAGTTATTAACCCACTTATACACACTTAAAGCCAGGGACCAGAGCTAGATTGTAAGTGATACATTCTCAAAGTACTAAATCTGATGCTGCTCTTACAATGATGAATAGGAATCCAAAATTTGAGCTTGATGACTAGATACAGTAGCATCTCTGCTCTCACAGTTATATTTAAAAGAAAACTAAATCTTGATTTAGTATTGTTATCCAGGTAATGCCTGGAGATGCTTCATAGGTAATACATTATCTGAACTTTATGAAAGCTGGCTCCCTAATTGTTCTGATGGTCAAAGAGCCGAGAAAGCAACTGAAATAACAGCTTCCATTTCAGCATAGATTAAGGCTATTCTTCAGTTTGCATGGTTGCAGTAGTTGGAGGACATTCCGTCTTAGGGTTAGTGCTTTGAAAGGACAACCACAGTTAATGTATATTTAAATAGGACAATGGTGTAAGACCACTTATACATTGGCCTAACAGTTTATCAACCAGAGGAAATATCTGGTTGTTCCCAAGAGGGTGGTCAAACCACACACCAGAGCAAAGAATATAAAACTTTCATTTTCATCAGCATACTGTACAGGCTACACACAAAGCAAACATACTGTGTGGGCTGCACTGACACAGGGCAGGTAGCACTGTAATAACGTAAAACCTTGCCTATATTGGGTATTTGCATGCTCAGTCTCCACATTATCTCCATCTCTTTTTTGACAAACTCTGTCTCACAGTCCCGACTTTGTACAACATAAAAGTCTCCACATGTAATGTCATCTAGTGTGACCTGGCACTGTGACCATCCTGCCACCCTGTGGTCATGAATAAATATGCCTCTTTTTGCACCGTTAACAGGCATGACCTGTATTCAACCCATGAGCTAATGTGCTCCTGACTAAACTACCTTGATCTTACAAGTGAAACAATATGTTTTTGTAGAAGTATTTTAAAAAATGCACACATTTCTCTTCTTTAATATCAGCCAATGACAATGAGGATGTTTGTTTTAATGATTGATGAGATATTTACAGTAACTAGATGTTGCAATTCCATGGGTAAAAATACAGGGCACTGAAGGGCTGTTGGAAAGTAAAAGTGCAACAAAAATATTTTAAATTTGAGAAATTAATGACTATAGAGAAGGAGTGATTCATTAAATAGTCCACCCATTGTTGATTTACCAGCTATGATATAAAAATATGAAGAGGAAACACCGTTGAATCCAGTTTCAGTATAGTGAGAGCAACAACTGACATTGCCATCGGTTGTTCCAGAAATAATGTTAGAGCGAAGGAAAGGGAGAGAAGCAGAGTGAGACAGACCAGACAGAGGGAGCGAGAGAGAAAAATGGTGGAGTGTGAGTCCAGACAAGCTGGGCAAGTGTTTGCAAGGTTATAAAGTCATCATTCAAAATGTTGTCAAGGAGATGTGCCAAGTTTTTACTGTGGAATCTGGTGTCAGTGCAGATAAACCAACGGGAGGGTGTCAGTTGGGTGTCAGTTGTAGGTTGTATTTGTCTCCCAGTAGGGATTTTATAGCAGATCAACCAACACAACTCCTGTTTCTGGAGAACAGATGGATGGCAGTTAGTTGAAGTTTGTCACAACACTGTGAGTGTGATATCTCTGCCCTTTCCAGTCAAAGACAGTAACTCAGGAATAAATAATTTTAGACTTGAAATACTGAGAAAAAATAACGAGTTGATCTAAATTTAGAGGCATAAAGGTAGTACTGTCCAAAAAGCTAATAATAATAATAATAATGTTTCTCTACAGTATAAGCATCAGACTACACTCATGTTTGTGTAGCATTGTGCCTCCTTGGGAAATCTTTGCATTTCATCCCACCCTCCATGTCATTACTGAAACTGGACCTTACTCTGAGTGATACAAAAGTATAAACAAAACACACCAACACTGGAACATTTTGAGGAGGTGGATATATTCTGAGCAAGGCTAATAGACAGATAAAGTGACCCTGACCAACAATTTGATCAAGCCTATTAGCGTGTTTAATATGCAATAAACTAATTATTTGTCCTACAACTGACAGACAAACAGTAAACTGTGTTTTTAGGTCCCTTACTTTTGAGCTTCAACACTGAAATAGACCACTTTTTGTGATACAGTCTTTGATTCCTCTGAGTAACAGCAGAAAACAATAAGCAAAACACATTTTTGAGCAGAGGGAAGCTGTACAGCTGGGGTCTGTGACATCCTCAAACAGATGTAGTGTGTAATTTTCTTGAGCAAAGTTCTGAATAAGTTCAAAATCATTTTAAACAATATTGTCATAAAATGAAGTGAAGGTCACATAGGTGATACATTTGGTGATAAATAAGAGGCTTTGTGCTGTAAAAAAGACGCCCAGTGAGTCAGGGAAAAAGAACAATATGGTCAAACCTCCAGCTGAAGTGTTTGTGTGACCTGTTAAAAGACACTTGATTAATGTTTGTTAAAGCCTTTGAGTGTTTATGTGAGGTGCTAGACTTTATAACTGTGCAGGACTGAACCCAAGACTATAAAACATAAGAGTGGGCCTCCAACCACAGAATCACTTGAGCTTCATTTCTTGGAAATTGTGACTTTTTTCTCAAGACACTGGACTTGGGGGAAAATTACCAAAAAATTAACCTTTGACCTTAAATCCTTTCAGTCGTTAAGTACTGAGATTTAGCCAGGGCCACTTGAGTTGTGTGTCTTTGGGTTTTCACTCCTGGACCAAGGTGTTTTTGTCACACTGTACATACTTTATTATACATTCACGTTGCAACTTTACACATGACACACACCTGCATGAGACAACTATGTCCTGCTGTCATCACCAAATGTGCTGCATGTGCCTTTACTTGACAATGATTGGTTTATAGACGGGCAGCGTCTGATGTCGGGTCAATTAAGCTCATCATATTAGAAAATAAGTTTAAAGTTTCTGCATTTTTATTAGCATTTTTAGCATCACGTTTCGTTGACCAAATTACAGTTAACTGCTCAGTCTCATCCCCTCCTCATCTGCCACCGAGCACGGATGTATCGTAAGAACCGGATACGGTGCCTCTGCGCATAAATATCCGCCAGATCTTATAATACGTCTTCTCTAAGTCTTTACGGTGGATGAATTTAAGACCAATCAGAGGCGGTTGCTAGGCGGACCAGAATGGGCCGGCCAATCAGCGTTTTCCTGCAAACGTTAGCTGACGTATGTCGTCATTGGTCGCGACGTTTCTTGTCATTGGCCATTATTTCTGGGAGGAGCGCAGAGAGGCGGAGAAACGAGGTCGAGAAACAGATTTAAACCAAGTGTGAAGGGTTGCATCTGTTTGCTAGTACTGTGATAAAACGCCGTTACCACAAAGCTCTGGTTGCTAAAACCAACTCTCCTCTGGAGCTGTTTTTTCGAACTCGAGTGAGACTGGACGCTGAACACACCTGCGGCGCGAAGGTAAGGCAAACAATTAGCGGCTAGCGTTAGCGTTAACGTTAATGGAGAGCGTTAGCTTCAGCGGCGACCGTTAGCATTAACATTACCTTGAAATGAATTTAAATTCCATTTGCAGTCATTTATATCAGGTGGGTAAGAGTGTGTTTGTATTTCCGTGACTAAAGCGTCCCTCACATGAGTTGTGGAGGGTGGTAACTGTTTAGTAGTTTGTCTGTTTACAACTTCGTTTGCATCTCTTTAGAATTACTCTGCAGACATTTTACTGCTTTGTCATTTTATGGTTCAGCTTGGTCATTTTAAGTCAGTTTATGGTGGATTATCGTATCGATGTGATCATTTTGTGTCTCCTGGTGGTGGCATTGCATCGTCTTGTGTCTCTAGCTGGTTGTTTTACATCTACTTATTGTCGTCTTCTTTGTGGTTGTTTTGCATCGTATTGTGTCTGTGTAGTTTTATGCGTATTCCAGGTCATTTAACGTTTAATTGTGGCCATTTTGCCATCTTTTAGCATCTCATTGTGATAATTTTGCCACTCGGTTTTTTGTCGTTTTGTGTGTCTTTGTAGCTGTGTGGCAGTAATCTGTCCATAGCCGTCCAATGATCCCCTGTTGTGTATATTATTGAGTAGAAATTTGTTTGTGGTGACTTAAACTTTATTGAGCTCAGTTTTGTGTTAAATACAAGCTTGAAAACAAAATTTTAACTCTGTGCTCCACAAGCTTTAAGCCTCAAAAGTAGGTCACAATAGCTGAGATTACTGTTGGGAGTTATTATAAAAACAGTTTTTAAAATCGCCTTTCTCTCTGAGATCAATTAAGTCATATTCTAGTAACAGATTTGATTTATTCTGGGGCTGCAGATAAAGATTATTTTGGTAGTTGACTAATCTGTCTATTTTTCTGATTAGTCAACGATAATTTCTGTCAGAACCTCCATCTCTGCTCCCTGTGGGCGCAGCACCTGCTCCGGGCTCCAGTGCATGTTTTACCTCACCTGCTCAAGTCTGCACACTTGAGCTTGGGGGGTGGTGGATGGTCTACACTGCTACATATGGATGTCGGAAGAGAGGACTAGAGCTAGCCTCTCCCTGCAAGCCCAGCCACTGTGAGCAGATAGCGCGCATAAAAACGAAAAAGAAAAAAACGCTGATATTTTGATCTGACGTTTCCAATGTCTGGGGTCGACGTCTGTCTATCTATGATTTTGCAGAGATCTACAACACTTGTAGGAGTTATTTTCTTGCTCTTTACGTGTCGAGTTGTCAACCTGTCTCTTCTGCAGCCCTTTTACTCCTCGCGGACACACACACGGAGACGCGCGAGAAACAGGAAGTGGGGAGAGAAACGCGAATGTAAACGATCTGTGATTTTCACATTTTTTCTTTGCTTTTCTTGCGGGGTGTCACGTTGCATTAGTGACGCAATCATTACATTCAATGAAAGTGATAATGCCCCAAGCACCTCCTGTAGTGCATTGCAGTAACAAGTGATATAGTTCCGCTTACAAAGTCTCTGGTTTTATGGTTTTATATGACGCGTCGAAACTAAAATTCGACGAATTTTTATAGGTTCTAGTGTTTAGTTTTCAGTGTTATATTCTTCTACACTGTTCAGGTTTTGGAGGTGAATTATTCTTTATTAAGGAGGTTATTTGTTTTTCAAGTTTTGTACTTTTTCAGTTTTCCAGGTTTACTGGTTCAGCTGCTACAGCCTGGACAGAAGCACTAGCTCTCACCTGACAAACCAAACAGGTATGTGTCCTAAAGAATTACCCAGTCTGAAAAAAATGTATTGATGAGCTGAATTATATATGTTACTAACAGTGTTATTGTTTAAGTCCTTGGTATTTAATGAGTTTAGTATTGAATATAATAAAAACAGATAAATCATGTCTATAAATTGTCAGAAAATAGTACTAGTTATAATATTTTTTTTAAACTCAAAATAGTTGCATGTTAATTTTCTGCCTGTGGACTGAAGTATATTTTAAAGTACAGGTTAAAACCCTGCTTTCAAAAAGTTGCTTAGGTGAAAGTTCACATTAATATACAAGATTCCTCCAGTGATTAGTCGACAGACAATTAATATAGAAATTTAAGATAATCATTTTAGTTAATTTTTCCCAAATATTTGTTGTTATTGATGTTAAGATGTGATGCTTTTTCTTGTCTTATGTGACAGTAAACAGCATATTTTCTGAGACACTGATGTTTGTTAAATGCTCTGGTTCAGCTGTAATGTTCAATATTTATGTGTGTTTTCATAGTTAAACTGTTGATGAGGAAATAGGTAATAGTGAATTGATCATTTTCCTTTGTATATTTCTGTTTTTTATTTCTTCCAGGTGTCACCACTTCATCCATGATCGCAGAGAGTCTTTGAACGATGACGAAGTTCTTTGAGACTGGTACTGAGGCCTCCAGGTAATTCACAAACAGTTTTAGATAAACTGTCCATCACAGAGCACTGACATTAAACTGTTTATGTTCAGTAATTGATCTTCTGTCTGAATAGTTTGATTTGTCACAAAAGACCTCACTCATTATTAAAGTTTATTTACATAGTTCATGAATGTACAGTTCAAAGAAAATTAAGAATTTACACATCAGCTCTCTCCCTCTCTTTCCTTCTCCCCCTCCTTCGCTCTCGCTCGTTCTCTCTCCATCTCTCTCCCTTGCTCTCTTAAGCCAGGCTCACACCAACAGATTTTTAAAATCTTACCTGATATAGAAAATGTGAGAGACCACACACAACGACAAATTCTGTTTTGTTCTTATAGTGTGTAATGTACAACGATAAGACCAACACAGCTACACCACACACTAACAGATTCACCACCAACAACCGTCTGAGAGTCTGGACTCTCAGAACTCCAAATCTCACATTGTCAAACAAGACTTCAGAGTAAACAAACATGACGGAGGATGACAACGTCTCCTGTTTGTTGTGCTTCCGTCTTCAGTCAGCTTGCTTCCTGATTGGCTATCGTTTCACTCCATGTGACAATCCACAGAGTGCATGCTCAGTTTTGCTCAGTGTTCCACCCACACAACAGGATTTCTGACCAGAAATATTGAACGTTTAATATTTATCGAGGCGGCTCCGATCGTCTTCAGAGCAGATCATGGAGGGTAAAATCACTCCAAACACACCTCACAAAACAGGAGAATCTGACAAGATCATCCTCAGAACCAATCGGTAATCAGACCTTTGCTGACTTTGATCAGGAGGGGGGATTTGGGCTGATAATCAGACCAATTATCTTTTGGTGTGTACCCTGCTTTACTCTTTCTAATTCTTTCTGCCTCCTTCTCTCTCTCTGTCTCTCTTAGTCTCTTTCTCTCTTCCTTGCTCTCTCACTCATTCTGTCTCCCTCTCCCCTCCCCCCCTCTTTCTCCGTGTCTCATTCTCTCTTTTAACTAACATTTCCATCCACTGCTGTTGTGTGAATATCAGGAGCTAGTGGAGTCAGTTCTCCAGTCAGAGCAGCTTCTTTGTGTATAAAGCAAATTTAACTCTTAGACTAGTTCTGATTAGCCAAGAACCAGTTAGTCCACACTCTGGTTTCTTTGCAGATTTAGTGTCTTTTACTTCTCTATCTTTTGACAATCTGAAGTTCAATACCCAGAAACACAGTGCTTTTATTTTGATGTGTTAAAAGTCACATCTATAAAGATGTGTAATGTTTGTTGTGTTTTTCTCCACAGGATTCAAACTTCAGCCATTAAAGCACAGAGAGAAGAAACAGACGTGAAAACATTTCCAGAAGGTGAGTGTTAGTTTATTCTTTTCAGTCTGACTGTCATTATCTCAGCTGCAGTTTGACACTTGAAAACCTCTTGTCTGGAACAAAGCTGCTGTAACGTATCAGTTGTAATTAGTATTTTTCAACAATGTAGCTGCAAAAAATAAGTTTAAAAAATATGGAAAACTAAAATATAAAACCTTAGTTCAGAATAGAGTAGAATAGAAACCCTTTTAAAAATAAGTATAAACCCAACCTTCAAAAAAAAAAGTAAGTATGAAATCATTTAAAAATACATTTCAAACCCTAAAGGAACAGGTCTAAAAAGAAGGATAAAACATTTAACAAACCTCATAAAACAGGTTTGATA
Organism: Lates japonicus; assembly: GCA_033238685.1. Taxonomy (NCBI): domain Eukaryota; kingdom Metazoa; phylum Chordata; class Actinopteri; family Centropomidae; genus Lates; species Lates japonicus. The sequence goes on along the minus strand of BRZM01000019.1, from coordinate 5,691,985 downwards.
AATAAGGTTAAAACCTTTAAATGTTCACCCTTTTAAGTCTGTGTAAAGCAAATTCAGTGATTGTCTAACACACTAGTTATCACAAAGTGAGTTTATTATCAGTGTAACATCATTAAACTTTGTTTTAATAAACATCAGTAATATGACTGCATAAACAATGCAACTTGTTTCTTGAGTCCTTGAAGACAGGCCATTTGATCAACAAAAACAAAAAGCTCTGGTGGCTCAAACATGTACGGAATAGGGTGCTAGCAGGGAGCGAACAGGATGCCACTGTGTCACTGTGCTGCACTAAGTGGCTGTGGTTTCAGCGCCGTCAGCGGACATACCCCAGCTCCTCAGAGCAGAGAACTCCTTATTTTTTCATGATTTTGAAACTTAATGTTACACATTTGCTGATTTTTTTTTTTAACCATTAAAATTTACCCTGGGTGGTTAATAGCACATTTTTCTGTGGTGGGACTAACTCAGAATGCCAGTGGCATAACTGCTTTACACAGACTTAAAAGTATATATATATATACACACATAGGTCTAAGAATTAAGTAAGTTAAGAATTAGAAGAATTGAGTGTGAAACCTGTACAAAGTAAATTTAGAACCTTAAAAAATTGTAGAAAACCTTAACCAATAAGTCTTAAAAAAGTATACAGCCTTTAAATATATAGTTTAAAACCATAAAAATAAATATGAAACCTTAAAAAATATATTTTCAAAATGTTTTTAAAAAATGGGTCTAGAAACTTAAACATGAGAATCATTACATTTTTTCTTAAAATGCAATAAAATGATTTGTATAACTTCAGTTGCAAAATAGAGAAATGCAACTCAAAAGTTTAGAAACGCACTTAATTTTTTTATTCCAGACAACATTTAACAAATCACAGCAAAGATAATTACAGATGTTCGACCACAAGGATTAAAGCTGGTTAGAGTTAGGGTTAGTGTACTGATGAGCACATTTTCCAAAGATTAACAAGTCTACGAAGCATCTTTATGAGCATTTAACTACTTGTGATACATTAAATAGCTGTATCATAAGCTGTTGAATGTTCTCACAGGTGCTTAATAAAGTCTTTGGAAAATGTGCCCATGACTACATTACAGATGGTAGAGAAAAACAAAGTGTTTTCACTTGAACAACAGGAAACCAGCACTGTTTACAGCAGTTAGATGGTGGAGGTCTGTTTTCTAATTAACAGCTTCGTAACACTTTTGTTTTCTTTCATCCACTTCAGGTCTTCAGCTGCTTCAGCTTCTCCTTCTGCAGAGACAAGAACAATTAATCACATTTTTCACAGTGTTTGACACTTACTATACTATGACGTGGCTTAAGACAAAGGAACAATCTAAAGTACCCATCTTACCTTTGTTTTCCACAGATACACACACCTCTATACTATTTGTGGGTTAGGTTAGATTTAAATTTTACTATTTCAAACAGTGCAATATCAGTACTCTAATTGCTGTGTACATAGTCCTATTTATACTGTTCATATTGTGTGAAACTTGTATATATTGTTTTATATCTTCTCTTGTATATATAATGCCCTTCTCTATTTTTGCTGTTGCAACACTGAATTTCCTTGTGGGACTGAAATCTTGCTCAAATAAATACTTCTGAACACTGAATATTCTGCCTGTCTGTTTAAGATTGTATGGAAGTGAATAATTTTAGCCAGAGGTTAGGGTTACAGCTCTTAGCCACTTTTAGCCAGAGATTAGAGAATAACTGCCATTTCTGCAATACAAAATCACTGATATTAATTAAAAAACAGAGAACTCAAAAGTTATACTATGACATTTTTTGACCGTTTCTGATGCCATACTTTACTATGACCTTTTTTGATGGTTTTTGAAGCCATGCTTTACTATGACATCTTTAAACCATCTTTGATGGTTTTTTAAGCCATACTATTCTATGACATTTTTTGACCATTTCTGATGCCATACTATACTATGACATTTTTTGACCGTTTTGAAGCCATACTATTCTATGACATTTTTAGAGCGTTTTTGAAGCCATACTATACTGTGACATTTTGTGACATTTTGTGACTGCTATACTATGACATTTTTTGAACGTCTCTGACGCTATACTTTACTGTGACCTTTTTTGATGGTTTTGTAAACCATACTATTCTATGACATTTTTTGACCATCTTTGATGTTTTTTAAGCACTTTTGTACTATGACATTTTTGACCGTTTTTAAAGTCATATTTTTCTATAACATTTTTTGACCATTTCTGAAGCCATACTATACTGTGACATTTTTTGACCATTTTTGACGCCATACTATACTCTGACATTTTTTGATGGTTTTTGAAGCCATGCTTTACCTGTGACCTTTTTATTTTTTCCATTTTTGATGCCATACTATACTATTACTTTTTTTAAATGATTTTTGAAGCCATGCTTTAGTAGGACAATTTTGGACCATTTTTGACGCCTCACTATACTATGACATTTTACGACCATTTTTGATGCCATAGTATAATATGACATTTTTTGATGTTTTTTTATGCCTCACTATTCCATGACCTTCTTTGACCGTTTCTAATGATAATTTCTGACATTTGTTGAGTGCTTTGTCTTGGACAGTTGATGTAAAGCTGTTTGTGAATTACCTTGTGTCTGAAATTATGGAGAATGTCTGCAATCATGGACGATGTCTCCCTCATCCTCAACAATGTCTCTTCGATCATGGACGAAGTCTCTGCGATCGTGGACGATGTCGTGGACAAAGTGGTGACACCTGGAGGAAATCAAAGAGAAGCATACAAAGGAAAATGATCAATACACTACTACCTATTCCTTATCAACAGTTTAACCATGAAAACACAGAGAAATATTCAACATTACAGCTGAACCACTACATTTAACAAAACATTTTATGCCTTACTATACCATCTTAAAAGCTTCCCCAATCTTCTTTAATTAACATTCTTCATGGATTATTAAGCTGCATACCATAACAGATTACCGAACTAACGCTTTTCTGATATATACGAATGCAAAATAAGCTTGATTTTGTGACCGTTGCTTCTGTTGAACGACCTGGTCGCAAAAGCTGTTTGTATGGAATTACTAAAGGCTCAGTCCGGTTCCCGAGAACTTCACTGACTATCCGGGCTCACCTGCGATGCGGACTCACGTCTCGCGTGAATAATGCTCTGATTATGGACTACAAAGTCCTCACCCTTGATCGCGCGGACGTTTATGCTTTATGGTACCGTCAGGCGATGTCTCTAGAGATCATAAGCGGTATGTGATCATCGACAATGTCTCCGGGTGGCAATGCCATCGTCGGTGACCCCGTCGCCGATTCTTCACGAGATCTCACCGAGCATGGAACAATGTCTCTGATCGCGACAGCATCTCTCATCTTGACAAAGTCTCTCGGTCATGGTGATATCGGTAGTGGACGGGCCATCTCCATCCTCAACCGTCTTCTGCCGGGTCATTTGGTTGATCTCTGTGATGGTAATTTGGTGTCGCTGTTAAGACAAGTATTGAAACTTCGGAGGAAATCGAAACACATCCTGAGAAATGATCAATAGCTACTACCTATTCATGGTTGCTCCTTGGCCTGAAAGCCAATCAACATGCAATGAACCACCATTTAACCGAAACATTTTATGCCTTACTATTGCCATCTTACTTCAATCTTTTCATTACTTTTACTTCTATTAAGCGGTGCCCTTACATTATTTTTTGCCATGGATTACTTTTCCTGCGCGATAGCGCTAGATACTGAGGCGAAACTGCTGACCTCGGTGCTCTAACGGTGGACAGTTGATGCCAAAGCTGTTTGAATTACTACAGGCCTCGTCGGTTCTCAAAGAACTTTCTTTATATACGAAGGGCTCTCTGTGATCGACCGGGCGGCGTCTTTGGCGATCCCATGGACTACTGCGTCTCTGTATTGATCGAACCAATATCTCTGAATATGGACGAAATCGCGATCCGCTGGACAATATCTTTATGGTAAATGGGCGATGTCTCTGAGATCATAGGCGAGTCTGTGATCATCGAAATGTCTCCATGATGCGGGCAATACCATCAAATGAGGTGACCCCCGTCTCCGCCGATTCTTTCGCAAAGGTCTCTGAAGCATGGGACAATGTCTCTGATCGCCGCGGACGCGTCTCTCATCTTTGACAAGGTCTCGTTGGCGTCTCTGGTGGTGGGCGGTGTGCGCCATCATCCTCAACTGGCCTTCCTCTTTCGATCCATGGACCATGTCTCCGTCCTTGAACTGACGTCTTGGCGATCATAGACTATGTGGTGGTTAGGTGACGGCCTGGAAGAAATCAAAGAACTGCAAAAATAATTCTGGCTACTCTTCTATTCCTCATCTAACGGATTGTGTCATGAAAACCTGAAACATTCAACCTTCTGGCCTAGACCACCTATTTTCTGGGGGCTATCTAAGCCTTTATTTGTCGGATAATTAGAGACAGGAAGCAGGGAGAGTGGGGAATGGCCTTGTAAAAGGCCCACAGTGGTCTGGCACTAGCCATTCGGCTATAAGGTCGCTGGAACCTCTACAATTTAACAACAATTTTTTTAACAAACATTTTATGCCTTACTATACCATCACCTTCTAATGTGCTTATTACTTTTGCGGTTACTTCCTATTACTACAGATTACTTATACATTATTTTCTCTGCTTGAGATTCGCTGTGCTGCATTGATACTGAACTTTAGCAGTTTTATTGCCATGAACGATTGATGCAAGCTGTTTGGCATGCCGGTACGCAGGGCTCGTTGATTCTCAAAACTAACAGGGCTCTGCGCATTCATGGGCGGCGTCTGATCGCTGGACTCACGTCTCCGCGTGCGAATATGGCTCTCGGGGTGCAGACCGTCTACGCTGATGCAGACATTTGGTGGTGATATCTCTCTGGTCTGGGCGATGCCTGCAACTGACGAGTCATGTCGACAATATCTCCATGACCGGCGAACTGGTACCGTCAGGCGTCTCGCCGTTGCTGCGGGAATTACACGGCGGGACAATGATGCCAGTGGCGGACGGCGCGTCTCTCTATTCATCTTTTGGCTTGAGGTCTACCTCGCTGAACGGTGCGGTGCCACTCGTCTCAACGCGGTATTGTGGATCGGTTGATGTGCGTTAGGTGGCGTTGTGGGAGGCACTGTCAGGAGGCCGTCCTGCTGCCACCACTGTTCCGGCGGTTCCTGACGGTCGGCGGTACACACGGCAGATTACATTTCGTCGCTGGTGCGTTGCTTTATTGGTTGCATTCCCGCAGTTGTTGTGGGCCCTAGAGAAGCATACAAGAAAATGATCAATACATACTATTCATATCCAACAGTTTCCAACCATGAAAACACAGAGAAATATTCAACATTACAGCTGAACCACTACATTTAACAAAACATTTATGCCTTACTAGCATCTGCTTCAGTATTGCTGTGCACTTTTACATTACTTCTGTTACTGCAGATTACTTATACATTTTTTATATAACAGATTACAGATAACGCTTTTCTGTGCAGAATACTAAGATAAACAGTTTAATGACAGTGCTCTGTGTAGACGGTGGTAAAAACTGTTTGTATAATTACACAGAGCCTCAGTCCGGTTTCCCAAGAACGCCTTTATACAGCTCTCTGTGATGTAGACTCGTCTCGCGTCACGGTGTGTCTCTACAGATTATAGACAAAGTCTCTGTGATCATGGACTATGCTTTATGGTACGTGGGCGATGTCTCTCTGAATCATAAACCCAGTATCTCTGTAGTCATCGACAATGTCTCCATGATCGCGGGCAATGCCATCAGGCCGGTGACCGTCTCATGATTCTTCATAAGGTCTCTCTGACAGCATGGAACAATGTCTCTGATCATAGACAGCATCTCTCTCATCTTTGACAAGTCTCTGCGTCATGAACAATTTCTGATGGGCGGGCGATATCTCCTCATCCTCAACAATGTCTGTAGTGTGGATGAAGTCTCTGTGATGAGTGGGCGATGTCCGTGAACAAGTGGTGACACCGATCAAGAGAAGCGCCACAAGGGAAAATGATCAATCGCTACTGCCTGTTCCAACGGTTTAACCGAAAACACAGAGAGTAATTAACGTACAGCTGAACCACCATTTTAACAAACATTTATACTTACTATACCATCTGCCACAGTGTTGCTAATTGCTTTTACATTGCTTCTGTGTACAGATTGCCTACATTATTTTTATATAGCAGGTGCTTCTTTTCTTTTCACAGTATACTGAATACTGAAGATAAACTGTTTAATGTCAGTATATGTTGGGCAATTGATATAAAAGCTGTTTGTAAAATTACCTGGGCCTCAGTCGGTTCTCGAAACTTCTTTTATTGTCTGAGGCTTCTCTGTGATACGTGGGCCGGCGTCTTTGTGATTATTAGACTCTCTCTGTGATCATGAACAATGTCTCTGAATTATAGACAAAGTCTCTGTGATCATGAACCCCAATGTCTTTATAGTACGTGGGCGATGTCTGAGATCATAAACCCGGGGTCTCTGTGATCGCCAATGTCTCCATGATCATGACGTGCCATCAAATCGGTGACCCCGTCTCCGCCGATTCTTTCGCAAGGTCTCTGGCTTGTGGGACAATGTCTGCAATCATGGACAGCGTCTCTCTCATCTTTGACAGGTCTCTTGCGATGCGTGGACAGCGTCTCCTGATGCGTGGGCGATATCTCCTCATCCTCAACAATGTCTCCGTCATGGGCCATGTCTCGGTCATGGGCGGCGTCTTGGCGACCATAGACTATGTGGTAGATAGAAGTAGGCGCACTGGAAAGAAATCAAAGAAACATACAAAGGAAAATGATCAATACACTACTACCTATTCCTCATCAACAGTTTAATCATGAAAACACAGAAACATTCAACATTACAGCTGAACCACTATTTTTCTGGGGGGGGCTATCTAGCCTTTATTTGATAGGACAGTGAGAGACAGAAAGCGGGGAGAGAGTAGGGGAATGACATGCAGCAAAGGCCCACGTGGTACACGCACTAACCATTCGGCTATGGAGGTGCGCTGAACCTCTACATTTAACAACATTTTTTTTTAACAACAAACATTTTTATGCCTTACTATACCATCTTACTTCTAATAATGCTTATTACTTTTACATTACTTCTATTACTACAGATTACTTATACATTATTTTTATATAGCAGATTACTTCTATTCTAACACTTTTCCTTTTCTGATATGCTGAATACCAGACATAAGCGGTTTAGCCCAGCAGTGCTGTGTTGGACAGTTGATACAAAAGCTGTTTGTAACGAATTACCTGGAAGGCCTCAGTCGGTTACTCAAAAGAACTTCTTTATTATACGAACTCTCTGTAAAGTCATGGGCAGCGTCTTTTAGCGATCGCCAGACTCGTCTCGCGATACGCGAACAATGTCTCTGAGATTATAGACAAAGTCTCTGCGTCATAGACATTGTCTTTATAGTAGTGAGCGATGTCTCTGAAATCGCAAACTGATGTCCTGTAATCATCGACAATGTCTCTCCATGATGGCGGGCAATATATCAAATCGGTGACCCGTCTCCATGATTCTTCATGAGTCTCTCTCTGAAACATGGGACAATGTCTCTGATCATAGACAATCTCTCTCATCTTTGATGACAAGGTCTCTGCGATCATGAACAATGTCTCTTCCAATCGTGGACAGTACCCTCATCCTCAACAATGTCTCTCTTTGGATCACGGATGAAGTCTCTGCGATCGTGGGCCCGATGTCGTGGACAAAGTGGTGACACCTGGAAATCAAGAGAGCATACAAAGGGAAAATGATCAATACACTACCTATTCCAACGGTTCAACCAGCGAAAACAGTCAACACAGCGCTGAACCACATTTGGCAAACGCCCACTATGCCATCTTCGCCTGATATTGCTGGTACTTTTACATTACTTCTATTAACATTACTTGCCATTATTTTTATATAATTACTTCTATTCTAGCACTTTTCTGATATACTGAATACTGAAAGATAAACTAACATGTCAGTACTCTATGTTGAACGGTGTGTGTGCCTGAGCCTCAGTCGGTTCTCAAAACTGCTTTATTGTCTGAAGACTCTTGATCGTGGGCGTCGCGGTGAACTACGTCTCTGTATCGCGAACAATATCTGGGGTATAGACAAAAGTCTCTGTGATCGCCAGACAGCCTCTTTATAGTGCGTCGTCTCTCTGGGGTCTGAGCGGTGTCTCTGTGATCATCGGCAATGTCTCCCATAATCGCGGTAATGCCATCAAGCCAGTGACCCCGTCTCCGCCGATTCTTCCGCCAAAGTCTCTGACATGGAGACAATGTCTCTGATCATGGACAGCGTCTCTCTCCATCTTGGCTTAAGATACTCTGCGATTGTGGACAGCGTCTCTGGTGGGCGTTACCTCATCCTCATTCTCTTCCGATCGCTGAACCATGTCTGCGTTGTAGACGGCGTCTTGCGTCTCTGGGGTATAGACAAAAGTCTCTGTAGTCATCAACAATGTCTCTCTGGTTGTGGGCAATGCCGTCAAATTGAGGACCCCCGTCACCATCGATTCTTGCACAGGTCTCTGCGAGTCACGGACAATGTCTCTGTTTGTGGACAATGTCTCCCTCATCCTCAACAATGTCTCTCCGAACATGTACAGTGTCTCTGTGATCGTGGACCATGGCTCTGCAATTGTGGACGATGTAGTGGACAAAGTGGTGACACCTGGAGGAAATCAAAGAGAAACAGAGAACATTTGTTTAAAACAAGGTTTTTCCAAACACAACATTAATTAAAAAAAAAAAAAAATTCTACTAACAAGGCCTAACAAGTCATCACCTTTCCAATACTTCACAGTAACAGTTATTTTATCCTCAAGTTCCTCCTTTTCTTTGAACTATGATGAACTATGTAAATAAATTTCATTAATGGGTTAAGTCTATTTTTTGACAAATTATGAAGAGTCTGGGTATTTCTTCCACCACAGACGGTCACATACAGAATTATTATCTCACATTTCAACCTTCATATTAACACATATTCAAAATGTCTTTGTTATGTGTTGTTTTTCTTTAATGAATAAAAAACTAATTTACAAAGGTCTTGACAGCAGCTTATGTGAATTTTTTTAAGTAATTAAGTGGCTGTTATATACTGTAAAGATATTTTTAAAATCACCCTCTAACGAACAGTTAGAATTAACACAATTATGAACAACTCACATGAGACATTTCAAAACACACTTACTTTGTTTTGCATTTTGTGACTTTCAGTCAAATAAAAGAATCTTTCCAATTACATCATTGGAGTTTCTTAAAGATAGTGTTAAAATCTTGTCACGTCTCATCCTGTTCTCGTGAGTTAAGTGTACCGTCACACCCCTAACAGATATTAATCATCATAGCTGAACCAGAACATTCTCCAAACATTAGAGAAGTGTTTCAGAAAATGGACTGCTTCCTGTCACATATGACGAGAAAAAGCATCACGTCCTTAAGAACCAATAACAAAGAAACTCAAATGTTTGAGACTCAAACTTGTGGAGTTAAAATTTAGTTTTCAAGCATGAATTTAACATATCACTGAGCTCAATCAAGTATTAGGATGTCACAAACAAATTTCTCATACAACTGTGGGTTAATAGATAGCTATGGACAAATTACTGCCACAAATTTACAAACAAAAACGACAGACAAAAAACAAACGCAAAACAATTACTATTAGATGCTGAACTGCCACAATGAAACAAAAAATTACTTCAAAGAAATGTAAAATGATCAGGAATGGACACAAAGACGCAGTAAGTAAGTAACTAAGTAAGTAGATATAAAGTAACCAAGTAAAGATGCAAAATGATCACAACGACATGACAATCAGACAAACAGACTACTTAACAGCTACCTTGCCTCCATAAGGTGCCCACAACTCATGCCAGGGACACTATAATCACAGAAACACAAACACACCTTAACCCGCGCAATTAAAAACAACGAGGGAAAAAAGCTCTAAAGTTATCATTTAGAGATAAGGCTCATGCTAACGCTCGCGGTTTATGCTAACGCTGACATCCAGGTGTAAAGAAGCTAGGTACAGACGTGATATAATACAAAATTACCAGAAATAGACACAGAACGATGACAACGACATGATAGACTGAATTAAACATGATAGACTATAAACTGAGTTAAAATGACCAGCATGGAACACAAAGTTACAAAGAGATGCTAAATGTCGGTGACTGTAAACAAATGCAACAGGCATTTAGGCAGACTAGTAAGAGCTCGTTGTGTTTTCACCCGTCCATGTTGAGGGTCCACAACTCATGTCAGGGGTGCCTCAGATTCAGATTCTGACAACTTTATTTATCCCAAAGGGCAATCCAGTTCTGCAATCTACCCAACCACAAGATAGGAAGAAACACACAGACAAACAGGCATAGTGGGCTGTGTCAGAGAAAACGAGTAAAGGACACGGACACGTTGTGTGGCTCCGTGCATACTGACTCACACAGGGGTCAGACAAGTGGGGTACATCCACAGTATAAATTTAACGCGGAAACACAAACGCAAACGGTTAAAAATTGAGTTAAGGACAAATGATGTAATTAGAAAAGAAGGCTAATGCTAACGCTTGCTGGCTAATGAAGACTAAGGCTAACGCAAATGCTAAAGCTAACCGCTAGCTAGTTCGCTCCTTAGCCTTACCTTCGCGTTGCAAGTGTATTCAGCATCCAGCCTCACTCATGTTCGACAAAAAAGCAGCCCCAACGCTTGTTTCAGTATCCAGGCGTCTTCGGTAGTGAAGTTTTCTTACACTACTGACAAACCGAAGAAACACTTCAAACGGTGGTTTTAGTCTGCTCTCCGACCTCGTTTCTCCGCCTCTCTGGCTCCTCCCAGAAGGTGACCGATGACGAAACACGACCGGACCAATGACAACACACGTTAGCCAACGGCAGAAAGAACACCAATTAGCTGGGTGATTCTGTTCCGCCTAACAACCGTCTCTGATTGGTCTTATAGGAGGGGAAGATAGGTATACGGATACGGATACGGTGACGCCGTTCAGCCCATACAGTCTATGGTTCAGCCTTATAGCATTTTCCCCCCAGTGGCCACTCGCGGTACTGCAACGAAAAATCCCCTGCGGCCCAAAAAGCATTTTCCCCATAGGCCACCATTGTAAAAGAGACGCCTGTAAAATTGTTGACATGACACCTCCAGTTATAAACAAAGTCAATTATCACTCTTTGTATTTTATATTTTTAAGCCATGGAGTTTTAATCTTTATAAAATTTTTCAAAAGCCCAGAAAGGTCAAGTTGCAGGTCACATTGGTCTCAAACTCAAACAAAATAGCTTTTTTTAACCAATATATTAGCCTCATAAAAAATCAGTGATATGATACTAGGTGGCTTTTCATAACTCCCACCATAACAGTTTTCTTCCAGGTATTTTAAATTCGTAAGTCATTTACCTTTTATGTGATAGTTTATGTGATCTGTGTCTTATCTTTTTATATACAGTCTATGGTCACTTAAATTCATTAAACCTGTCATCTGTTCAAAACAACCACATTTATTTACTTATTCAAGGCTTAAACTGTCTCTATGTGGTAAATCCTCATCATGTAGAAGATCACGGGGGCTGGTTGCAGTGATGAAGTGGGACCTGTACCTCCACCTGAAGTTCCCAGGGATGCTGATCATCCTCTCCTCCATTGCCCATAGGTACCAGTGGAGGACTGTTAACCCAGGACAGTAAAATAAATTGAGTAAAAAGGTATATTTGAGACCCTTATACTCACTATCGGGGCAATAAAGCTGCTGTAGCTAACAACAGTATACAGTACATACAGTTTCACCTTCAGATTTTGTGCACTAATTTTTAATTTTACAATATTAAATACAATTAGCTATTTAATAGTGTCTTAAAATAAATAAATACATGGATGTATAATATTTAAGTTATTTATCCTGAATGTAGAAATTATTTGTAAAGTCTTAGTAATAACTTTACCTGCCAAATTGTAGTTATATGTCACATACAGTATCACTTTCTCATTAAAAAATTGCGCAAAAAACACAGTTCAAACTCCAGTGATTTTAACTACTTTTGGCACGTCATGGTGGCCAGTTGGTTATTAAATTAAAGGTACTGGAGGAACAGGACCATCCAGACGGTTTGAGGTTTTGGATTTGAACCTCAGGCAACTTGGCCCACTTTGAAGTCCTGCACCCACTGGTAAATCTCAAGGCTATAGAAATAGAGAGATAGAATAGAATAGAAATAGCACAGGTGTTGCTGGACAGATACATCAGGGATTTAGAGGACTGCCTGGTGGCTTTAGGGTTTTGGGTTTGATCCCTGAGAGGTGTACTGATTTTTGAAGTCCAATGGAAAATCTTTAAAATCTTTTCTGAGAAATAGAGCTCAAATGTCCCTAAATATCTTAGGTGTTTGACAAGAGCTCACGGTGTTAGGGGACTGCTTGGAAGTTATCAGGCTGTGAGTTTGATTCTTAGGAGGCTTAGTGACTTTTGAAGTGAACACCTAAAGTGACGACTGAAAAATGCTCAGAGAGAAGCTCCCAGCACGCAGTGAACTTGGTGGAGAGATAGAAGCAGGGGGTTTAAGTGGTGGAAAACTGTTGATGGCTCCTATTTTACTGCAACACGAAAGCCCCCCTATTGCCGATTCAGACTCCCCCCCCAAACATAGCAAAAATGGTTTGGGTAGAAGTGTCTGTGTAATAAAGAAAAGTCTGAATGTGTGTGTGTGTGTGTGTGTGTGTGCATGCGCACTTGCGCATGCATGTGCATGAGTGACTGTGTGAAGAGGCAGGCAGACATGCTGACTGACAGTAGAAAGAGGATTTTCTGTCTGTTGCCCAGTGAGAGGCTAATCCTGAGCCAGTGTCCCCATCTCTCTCTCTCTCTCTCTCTCTGATCCCATCTCTGTTCTTCAGTCTGCTCTCACTCTGCAGATCGAGCCTCTCTGGACTGAGCTGCAGGACACACACTCCAGCCCTCTGCTGCCTCCACTCTTCAGCTATCCTCAGGTGAGTGATGGACTGCTCCTAAGTTTTCTTCCCTCTCTCTTGCCAGTCTTTACTGTATATGTATTTCCTTCCTGCTTCTGTATATAGTACAGAGGCTTTTATAAAAATAGACGTATTTGAAATATTACCCATATATGTTTCTGATCAAAGTAGGGGCATCAGCCTTCCTCTTAAAAAGAAACATTTACACGCAGTTATATTATTGTGGGAGTATGCATGAAGAGCCGATTAGGATTTAATACATTTTGATTGATCTATAATAGCAATTAAGTGTATGTGCACAACACAGAGCCTTTTGTTTTGTGCTTGCTCCTTGGCAAACATTTACACTGTCAAGCCTGCATGTCAGCCGCCTGCATTAAGTTCTCTTCATATGCCTGATATTAACAGGAACCAACTACATGTCAACAACTGTTCTTCATTCTTCTCTGTATCAAAGCTCCAGCAGTGTCTCTTATGCCTAAAACTCACAGTTCATCTTATATTTAATATCAGTAATGAAAAATCTTTTTGAAGAAGTAGCAAATGAGATGTGACTTTGTTGTATGTTTTTCCCCATTTCAGGAATTACTTTCACTCCTCATTTAATCTTCTAGTCTCTGATGGGAATCCCTATAATCCCACCTTTTCCACTCACTCCCTTTTAATTGTCCTTATACTCTTTAACCCTCCCACTGACCTTAATCTGACCTATAATCCATTTTACACTGCCCCACACTACACTTTTTACAGTGAGAATCTGCAGTTTCTTGCTACATATACACCTTGTCTATATTTTTCCCATAGCTCCCCTTAAACTCAGTTCCCCCTGACTTCCTTTCACTCTCTCTCCTCTTTTCCAGTACTATTTATTCAACTCCTCCTCACCACCCTCTGACTCTGTCTTAGTTTTCTTCCTTTCTGTCTTGTGTAAACTCAGCTGACTGGCCAGGGCTGCTGCCAACTCTGGGCTGGCACTTCAGATTAGTCAACAAACACCTCATAGTAGTGCTCTAATATTCATTTACACTGCAGTCCTTCTTTGCTTAATGTCATTGTCACTTCTGATATTTCATTGACATTATCAGACTGATTGATGTTGGAAGGGGCAATTGACATATATAATAATATATTACATTAGTATCTCTCTCAGTATCCAATCACAAATCATCTGATCACCTGAGCCGGTGACTCTCCCACAGCGACCAATCAGAAGGCTTCTGTCTGCTTCTAGAATAATCTCATCACACAAGCCGCAGGCATATCTGTTACTTAAGCATTTGATAGCTTAATGCAATTAGTAGTCTGAGTATGTACCTGTAAAGATGTGTGTTAATATATCTTAATGTATGACAATGGCCACAGAGCAACACATACAAAAGGTTAAATGCATTTAGTGCAGCAATATTGGTAATTTAAATACAAAAGCCACAACCACTGCTATCTCCAAATATGTATTTATCACTGCAATTCATAAAATGTTCATTGCAAAGGCTTGGATTACTATAAATCTCAGTTTTCATATTCATACACAGTTATGTTATAAAGCTGTAAAAAAAAAAAAAAAAATCTGCTTGGATACATATAGGCTACAGATTGTCTTTCTGCTATCCTCTGTGCCTGTGGGCTGTCTGGTTTAACAATCTGATTCACAATTATCAGCTTCCTCCGAGAGCCATCTGTGATATTCAGGCAGGATGCTGCTGTAAAGTTCAGGCTTGGTCAAACCAATAGCTCAGCATGCTACAGTGTACTGTGAATAAACATTAACAAATATCCTGACATTTACAGCTCCCTGTGATACCATAACCAACTATTATGGATACTTACATTTTGGTATACAGTGGATACCAGTACTTTTCCATGAGATATGACCAGATTTAAAGGTGTGATTTGACAGACAGCTGTGATCTGACTTCTTGTCACTGGCTAAAATTGACACAAATCGTGCCTTACAATGGTAGACTGAAATTTGGAATGTTACCTTGTTGGATAGATGAACATATATGAGCTTGATAGAAAGCAACTTTTGCCCTCTGACTTTTCATCAGGTAATAACCGAGATCACGTAAACATGGCGACCTCTTTCACCCGCATGATGTCTGGACGCAACACAGCAGTGGTGTTGGCCAGCATCGGAGCTGGCACACTGGCATCTGGATACCTCCTCAGTGACAGTGCTGCTGCTGCTGCTGAGAGGAAGAGGGCCTATCCACCCAGGTACATGCGTGTGAGTGTGCATGTATTTCACCTGCATAGCTGAGTTACTGCACAGCAAAGTTACAACATTACTGCTTCCACCAACAAAGATATTAGTGCAGCACATCAATTAGTTACAATTGTAAATTTAAAAAAACAAGACATTTCAGCATGTGTTATTTCTGCAGAGAGGTTTCCAAACTTGCAGTTCATATATGATGATGTGTTTGATCATGTTTGAATTAACTGAGACACTATGAAACTTGTTTGTACATACACTAAGTTAGCTGTTGATAACTTTCTACAGTGCGGATTTCCCTGACCTGAGGAAGCACAACAACTGTATGGCATCAGCCCTCACCCCAACTATTTATGCACATCTGAGGGACAAGACAACCCCAAACAACTGGACCCTGGACCAGTGCATCCAGACTGGGGTAGACAACCCTGGACACCCCTTCATCAAGACCGTGGGCATGGTAGCTGGAGATGAGGAGAGCTACGAGGTCTGAGTTAATGTTTACAGTGAGCTGTTGTATAGTTAATCTGAAAATGGGGAAAACTGAGTTGACTGTTTGATTTTTTTTTTTAAATCAGGTGTTTGCTGAGCTCTTTGACCCTGTTATCAAGGACCGACACAATGGCTATGACCCTCGCACAATGAAGCACCCCACTGACCTGGATGCTTCCAAGGTACGCCTTAGCTCTCATGGTCTTTTCCATCCA
Source organism: Lates japonicus (assembly GCA_033238685.1). NCBI lineage: Eukaryota > Metazoa > Chordata > Actinopteri > Centropomidae > Lates > Lates japonicus. The sequence goes on along the minus strand of BRZM01000019.1, from coordinate 5,676,013 downwards.
CAAATTTCTGTATCCACACCTGCATACAGTGACCTAATACCTTCTTCTTCTCAGATCACCTCAGGAATGTTTGATGAGCGCTATGTGTTGTCATCTCGCGTCCGCACTGGTCGTAGCATCCGTGGACTGAGTCTTCCTCCCGCATGCACACGCTCTGAGCGCCGTGAGGTGGAGCGTGTGGTCGTGACAGCTCTGTCCGGCCTGAAGGGAGACCTGGCTGGTCGCTACTACAGCCTGGGAGAAATGTCTGAGAGAGAGCAACAACAACTTATTGATGTTAGTGCAAAAACACACACACACACACACTCAGAGACAAGGTTTGGTTACTTTTTTTTTTTTTTTGATGACCTTTGCCATCTAATGTCCCCCCGGTTCCTCTGTCCCTTTACTGGTCAATCAGGAACACTTCCTGTTTGATAAACCTGTGTCACCTCTGCTCACGGCAGCTGGGATGGCCAGAGATTGGCCTGATGCTCGTGGGATCTGGTAAGACTAGGAGAAACTTAGTCTAAAAGACGTATTAGCTTAGAGACCCTACAAAAGCTGTTACTGCATAGTTTGTTTGTTCTGTCTTTCACAGCCATCAATAGTGGTTGGTTTGTGTTGGGGAACAACTGCATTTTAAGTTCAAAGAGACATCAGTATAAACACAAATAAGACAGGTCGGAATTTGTGACCATTTCCATTCAATTGCTTCCTTTCGGGAAGGTAGCAATGTATTACTTAATGATATTCACCAATCTGTTAGCTATGAGTAGTTATTAAAGAAGCATATGGGAATACTGTCTCATACCTGACACTATTAAGTTCCACTATCATACAGTTGGACCAACATGACTGGAGTGGATTATATAGTAGAATTAGATTATGCAGTTTTTCAATAACATTAGGTAAGAACAAATAATGTAGAAAATTCTGTGCCCTCATTGTAGCAAGGCCTAAAATCACCAAATCACCCAATTTCTAGAATTTTATGTGTAAATGTTTTTTTTCATATATATATGGAAATGCTGTCTTCCTTGTACATTTAGTGCTTGTTAGATCACTGGTAGTATCCCAAAACATGCACTTGCAGTTCCTCCAGATCAAAACTAAAAATTATCATCTTCACGCTTTTCAAACAGCTGTTCTGCACTGATCAAATTTTATTCTCCTCTGCCAATTCAAAATGACTTTTCTCATGCCTCTGCTGAATGTGATTGAAAAATCCCTATTCTTCGCTTAAAACAATGATTTTATTGTATCAGCAATCAGAGTTTAATTTAGGCATCCTTATTGTGTCAGGCACAACAACGAGAAAAACTTCTTGATCTGGATCAATGAGGAGGACCACACTAGGATCATATCCATGGAGAAAGGAGGAAACATGAAGAGAGTGTTTGAAAGGTTCTGCAGAGGTCTCAAACAGGTACACATGTCTCTATGTCTTCCTGCACCACAACAGTCCAGTGTTGATTTTTAAAACAGCCTCAATCTTTACTTTTACTTTTATTGGGAATTCATGCTGTTTATCTTGTGAGGTTAAGTATTGTAAAGATTTAACTTATTCATCACAAAACAAAGCTATAAAAACAAAATATAGGAGAATTAACACAAAATCAAGAAACAGGGTGTTTCATTTCTAAGGTCTGTTACAACTATCTTTTATATGTGTGTTTCAAAAATAAAAATATAAATGGTCTTTTCTTGTAACTTCTAGGTGGAGCAGTTAATTCAGGAGAGAGGTTGGGAATTCATGTGGAATGAGCGTCTGGGCTACATCCTCACCTGCCCCTCTAACCTCGGCACCGGGCTCAGGGCTGGTGTGCATATTCGCCTGCCCTTCCTCAGCAGGGTATTGCAGGAAACACACCAGCAACTGTGACTGCACACACAGATTCACATTCCTTCCTATATTGCGGTTCTCATGTCTGAAAATGACTGAATGTGTGTGATGTTTTATGATCCAGGACCCTCGCTTCAAAAAGATCCTGGAAAACCTGAGGCTACAGAAGAGAGGCACAGGAGGTGTTGACACAGCTGCCACCGGAGACACCTTTGACATCTCTAATCTTGACCGTCTGGGCAAGTCAGAGGTAAACACTTGAGGAGGAAGGCAGCAGCAAAAGTAAAAGTAGAAATGAGCAGCAGGTAAAGGGAGACAGACTCAGACGGAGAGAGCAGACATCCCAACAGGTGTGGGCTGTGAATAACCAAACCCCCTGCTGTTCTTTAATCTGTAATCCAGGCGGGGATGTGCCAGTTAAGGTTAAAAGACTTCTGCTTCCTGAGCTGAGCCTTTCATGCAGTACTTCCACCTAGTCTATGTACCAACAGGCACTATCAATCAAATACTATTAAAGGTCATAGATGGTTAAGGTCAGGGCTATAGCTGGGGTTTCTTCCAGTTTCACTAGAGGAGGCAGGAGCCTGAAAGGCTAAACTCAGGGAGCAGCAACTGCTGTTGTTGGTTGAACTTTCCACTGCCTCCTGGCCTGAGCTCTTCATTGTATCTCTAGAGTAATTACAGCCATTTAGATGCCAGCTAGTGGTGATGACATGGGCATCATGTACTTTAGTAGACAACAAGTAGCAGAATCACTGAGGATTTAAACTTAAAGACAGCTTACAATAGCTTATAAATAAACAAAGATCACTGGTTCTCAACTGCTGTGTGTTTAATAGAGAACAAGCAGAAGTATGTGTAATCTTATTTTACCAGTATTAAATTTAATAACTTTCCTCCTCTTTCTTGATTGTCTGCACAGTATGAATGGCTCGATAATGGACAGCTTTTAACGCCCATTAAAAGCTGACAAAATTTGCCACCTGTCATGTATATAACTACATATGCAACTTATTTAAGAAAAATTGCTGAGATAAAATGTTACTCAGTTTATTACAACCAAACCAGCTGATTTCATCTATTTATGTCCGTTGAACCTGAAAGAGAATCCTGCATACTCCTGAGCCGCAGTGACACATTGTGTTAGGTCATTATCAGGACCACAGTAGATCATTTGCATGACTGTTGATTAAATGTAGCCTGAACCTGTGTTAGAACTCATGACATATTGATCATGTGATTTTTTTTAACACTAGTTACCATGTATTCACAGGTCGAGCTGGTACAAATAGTGGTTGACGGTGTAAACTACCTGATTGAATGTGAGAAGAGGTTGGAGAAGGGCCAGGACATCAAGATCCCCTCTCCAGTCCCACAGTTCAGGAAGTGAATATCACCTCTGCAGGGAATCTTGGAATAGAGCAGGCGCTCCAACCGCTGGTCTTTAAACTGTTGGTCTTACAAGATATTCATGGCATGTATAGCACTGTACTGACTTACATGCACTATAAATTCATTACATGTACATGAATTCTAAACAAAATAAATCCTCTTGATGAATTGGGTTGTATTATTGACAGGTATTTTACCATTTTGGTATTGTTACAGCCTCTGTGGTAGAAAGCAGAAAGCAAAAACATGAAAGCATGAACATTTAAAACATGAAAAGATATAAGCTTGTCAGCAGTGGTGGAAAGTAACTAAGGACATTAACTCAAGAACAGTAGTTAAGTGCAATATCTAGGTACTTCTTTCCTGCCCCATTAACCATCTTAGGCTTCCCCCAAAATCTTGATCTTTTGGAGTGGCACTGACCCGTAGGTTGAACCAAAGGACTTTACTTCAAAACTGTTGAAGTAGTTAAACTAATTTAATATCGGCCATTTTTTGTGAAGAACCAGGATGTTGACTTTGTATACGTTAGCTACATTTTGCTGATAATACTTCCATTCTTCTTCTTAAGTGAGGTTTTGAATGCAGTACTTTTCCTTGTAATGGAATTTCATCCTTGCATCTGTTCTTTTATTAAGTATAAGATCTGAATACTTCCTCCATCACTGCTTGGCAATCAAATCCAACCAAGTCATATTCATTAATCTCATATGTCTAATATCTAATATGACAAACAAAAGATGAGAGAGTATTAACTATCACAAAAATCACAGCTACATACAGGTTGAAAAGAAAAGAAAGCAAAACTCAAGTGCACACACAAACAAACTTGACCTTGTACTACTCTGCTAGTTCCTTCTCTTCCTCAGACAGCGATGTTGTTATCAGGCCATGGCTGACTGCCAGCCTTAATAAGATGGAGCTATATTGGACAATAATGTCACGACCTTTGAAACTCTATAATTAAGTGCTGAACCCCACACGTCTGGCACTATGACTCACAAAGAAGGCTATAGCCACTGTTACTGCAGGAATCGGGTTTATATTCTTCTATGAAAGAAAAAACCACCATGATTTTTTTTTTTTAATGAATAAAAAAAGTGCCTAAATGATGGAATACTTCTCAGCAGTAGCTGGCAGTTAACCTGGCATCCAGACCTCACATGCCACCTATACAAGGCATTTAATCTAGGGGTAAAAGGCCAAGCTCATTACTGACAGACACCAGACAGGCCAAACAGAGGTGGCCAGTTAACATCACAACATAGCCAGTTTCATTTCATTTACATGCTTAGGTGAGAGGATGCGGGGATTAGCCCATACTTTATAAATAAAGGCATCCTGCCATGAGAAATTAGCGTTTTAATTATTTGGGTGAATGGTCCCTTTAAGTCCTGCTGCTCAGAGAGTCACTCTTCCTTTTCTGGCAGCAGATTAATGACGTACATCTATTAATGCTATTAGAGATCTAAACTAAAGAGCTCTGAATCTGTGTGTGTATGAGTGTGTGCCAGTAAAGAATTAATGCTGCAATTATCACATTTGAATGAGGCCAGGATTTATATGATGGACATTAAAATTGGATTTTCTGAGCAGGGATAGTGAATAGCCAGATCATACTTACACACATTCACAGAACCTATGGTAGTGTTTAACTGGGACTTCCAACCATTTAAAGTGTACCATCAACATATGTGCAGTATTTCTAGGGAGCCTATAAGAGGGAATTTTTACAGCTATGAGATGAATATTCTGCCAGGGTCATTGTAGATATTTTTGGCTGTATAAATATTGATTAGTTACACATTGACATCTTCAGGTGTGGCAGCTTCAGTCTCAGCTTCACCACATACGACTGTAGTGTTTTGTGTAAATGCTTTGCGCAAATACAGAACAAGTGATACATTTCAATGCAAGTTCTCAAGTCAAGCAACCTCTTGTTGACACTGAAATTCATTTTTTTCTTCTGTCGAGTGCTCCATATCAACATAAACTAAGGTATTAGCTGTAAATGATGAGTGGTGAACACTCCCCAGATGTGAACTGCCCATGCATAATTAGTTGAGGCTATAAAACACAAAAGGAAGTGGAAAATATTCATTTGACATCAGAGGTCCGACAAGATTTCAGTTTTCTACACTTTGATCAGAGGCTCAAAATGAGGCTGTGTGTATCTTTGGCTTTCATCTGTACAATGCTGTCAGCAGGTAAGAACAGAGGAGATGAGCAATCAGTACAGAAATTAATGCAAGATTTGAGTTTATTTTTGTTGGCCTTTGTGAACATTTTTCTTTGCCTGCAGGTTACGGGTTAAAGTGTTTCACCTGCTGGGGTGATAACCCCGGCACCTGCAATCAGATATGGAACTGTCCTGCATCTTATGACCGCTGTGCCACCACAATAGGTATGTTTGATTTACCATCACATGTGGCTTTTAGTATTCTGTATTTTTTTTATTGTGGGATTTTTATTTTTCCTAACAGGAACATTGCTGTTGCATTAGCAAAATTCTGTTCAGCTATAGCAAGCTTTAAAATTCTGTCACTGTTGTCACATAGTCTACTCACTAAACGAAACGTTTCCTGTTTGTCTCTGTTGCAGTTGCTGAAAATATGATCAGCAAACACTGCATGAGGAGTGATATGTGCAATAATGTTGATTCCCTGGGTATCAGATGCTGTGCTGAAGACCTGTGTAATGGAGCAAAACACACTGGAGTCTTTGTCCCTGTCCTTCTAGTGCCCTTAGCCATTATTACACTCTTCATTTGAAGCTTAACGTCCTCATTTTTACATTCTCATGCTACGAAAATCTAAATCTGTGTTTTTGGGAGAGGATCAACTTTCAAAATGGAAAAACTATACTGGTAATCAAACAACGTATGAGACAGTGGTGATCTTTAAACTATATTTGGAGCCTTTCAACAGAATAACTTGAATCACCCAAACATTTAACAGATACTGTGTATTTTGAAATATTTGTATATATATATATCATGTACCAAATGTAAACTAATGTTACAAAATAAATATTAATTTCTTTGAAAATACATTGTACTAACTTGTTTTTGCTCATATGTATACAAAAAAAGTGTCTGAGAGAAGCACTGCCTTGAGATCAGAGATGGTAAAATCAACCAAATTCATGTTTTTCACAGTAGAGGGCAGTATAGGAGAAATCAAAAGGTGGCGAAGTCCATACATATTTGTGTGTGTGTCAGTTCTCACATTTTTATGTCTAATATCAGCATTCTTTTGGGAATCTTCAATTACTGATATGTTATTATGTAAACAATGTTTTTATGTAAGTGGCCCATGTGGTGCTAGGGTTAGATACTTACATCTTTGGCATTTCCTTGTTTTAGGAAGCTATGCATTGTATTTTGCCTGTAAAACCAGCAATATAATCATGATATGGTTGAATACAAAATAACAGGTATGACTGATATTAAACTATATTAAAAGCCGCAGACCAATTTTAAAAAGTTTACAATCCAACAGCAGCCAGGTGTCACAGTTTGATTTACTGGGGTAATTATATTGCAATTGTGTAATTAATGGACAATTTTGTGTAGAGAGGTTATATACCAATTGACCTGATGTGCACTTCTGAAAGAGCAGATCAAAACCACACCCCGCTGTGAGATTATCAGCCCTAATCTCTATTCACAGTGACTGCATACTGTATAAACAAACTAAAGGTTGGTCACCCTTGAGATAATGTGGTCTGCAAAATAAAAAGCAAAAATAAACAACAGGGTTTTCACCATTATGCAATCACTCCAGTTTCAGGACATAACTCTTCTGTCCTTGTGTAAACTGTATTCATCATAGATCTCAGCTCTCCAGAAATTCACTCTCTAATGTTTGTGGTTAATATTTCTTTATGTCATCAATAGGTAGTAAAAGATGTATTGCTGTTAAAAAGTCATATACAGATCTACACTAAAGACTGACATACTGACATATTTTGAATTAACTCCCACAAACTACTTAATCTGTACTGTGAATTAAGAATTTAATTGCCACAAATGTATTTTGTTTCTGGAACTGTAATTGCACAACAAATCATAGAACAAAAAAGGTAAATAGAGAATCTTTCATATGTAATCACAGTAAAATTCATAAAAATATGTTCTGAGTCATGTTGATATAAAAAAAAATAGCTATTGCACATTAGGAAAGTTGGCCATATTAACTATGTAGCATCAAATTGATACAGTTAGGAAATTGTTTTTTACTGTTATTGTTTATATGTAAATTCCCAAAATGACTCTGGACAGACACAGGACAGTACAATTACATTTTTTAAGATGGTAAGTGATAACAGATTCTGATCCCTTATAGTAAATCACATGCAGTGTATGAGCAATGTGCTGTATATAATTTGTTGTGATATGTTTGCTCTGGGGTCAGTTGCTGATGTTAACTTATGAAGTAGATTGATTTAATTCTCTCTAAAGAGGCAATGAGAGCCACAGAGCTGGGATCACAGATAAACTGGTTGCAAAATATTGAGCAATGGATGTGTGTTTTTCACCAAGGAATGTTCATTTATGGGTGTAAATGCTCACTGTCTTTATTTGTCTTGCTGTGAAGTCAGGCTGATTTATGTTCTTTCTATCAGGCATGTACAACATATACAATTCCACATCAGCGGGGTTTGTTAGCTGCCATTCTCTCCAACTTCCAACGTGAGCCAAGCTGTCAGGTAAAAGGATCTAGCTGCTTGATTGTTCTGGCTGCCCTTGCATTTTAAATACTGTGATCATGTCATTTTAGATTGCCGGATCATACTGCATAGACAATTAAATTTGATTTACTGTATGTTTACAGACCCCAAGATACTGCAGAGTACCAAGTGTATGGATAAGGCACTTTTTCTTCGGTCATCACATTCAACCTGGATCACAGTTTTGTTCAGTAACCTCTACAGCACCCCTAATAATTTCAGTTAAGAAGATGTGTAAAATGTTATCTTAACTAAAATAATAAAAACTAAATGAAACAAAAACAACAGCCAAAACTATGAAAATATGACCCAGGTTGTAAAAAGACTTTTTCTCTTAACAATAGCAACATCTGGAGTCATACAGTCAACCATGCTGCCACTAAAAACATGCAATTTTTAAAAAATATATATATCATTTTCACTATAACCATATGGTAGGCAACCCAGAAATGTCTACAAATCTGTCAGGGAGACGATCACGACATATAACTTAACACAGAGTAGTGGCTAAACGTAGCCAAGTACCTTTACTCAAGCACCACTGCTAAGTACTTACAATAAGTGCATTAATTCTGAAGTATTTGAGTTCCCTTACTTACATTCAGTGCAAAATATTGTAGATATTAGCATGAGTGCTGCACAATAGATGGTGTTAGTTATGGTATGTTCACTTTGATGTCAGAATTAACTAATCAGGGAAAGAGTCACTTAAAATGTCCTTAAAAGAAGGAAGTCATACTCTCAGAGTCAGACGTCATGCAGACTAGTCCTGCTCTGGAAGCACAAAAGGGACTGTGTCTACCGCTTTACATTGTGGCAATATCATAAAACTAAATGATTCCGCTATGAAACATGTTGTACTGTACATTAATATTACTAAAGTGAAACCTCATATTTAGAATAGCCCAACACATACAAAGAAAAGAGAGAAATGGAGAGAATGAATAAAGAAGTAAAATGGCAGCAATAGATTTCTCTCTCTGTGGAATATTCACTGACCAGTCCAGTGTGAATAACGTCTTAAATAAACATCATTTCCTCTTTCTGTTTCTTCAGTGTTATTAATAACAGAAGAATGTCTCATCCAGTACAGGGTCACATTTCAACCACAGGGACTTGTGACCCCTCTTGGCCCAACAAGTGACAAACTCATTTCCAGTCCACTATCACAAGCCACTATAAATACATTACTGACTATTCAAGACTGCTGTGCCCAATGCTAGAAACAAATAATCAGACTTTATCCCTTTCGATGGCATCCAAAGTGCATTTCATTCTCTAATGAAGACTGAAAATTGCAACACGTCGAGCGAAAAAAGACATCCGCTGGTTAATTGAATCATCACGGTTGAACAGGTTTGAGATTAATTCCACGTAAGGAGAAGATCAAAAGCGAGCCAGTTAGAAGGATGTCGAGGGGAATAAGAGCACTGAGGCTTGTGGGATAATCCCATTAAGAGCTGCATATTCATTCAGACAGAGGATCCACAACTGTACAGTATGTAAGAGATTAGGGCTAAACAGTAAGTGATGGAGAAGGGTCACAAACAAACCTGTATTCTAACAGTTATAGAACATTGTGGTGTATTCTTCTGTGCTCTCAGTATAAAGCCTTTTTAATTATTATTTTGAGCAATGATCAGCCACTATGAAAGCTATTTCAGAGTTTGTCTCTGGAACAGATTGGATTAGGGCACAAAAAATAAGAGAAATGCATGCGTCATTGCTTAATACTGATTGCCAAGGACATATTTTAATACACTGGTGTACACATACACATTTACATTGTACATATACACACACATGTATCAGTGCAGGGTTTATCAATGACGTCTTCTCTGACTACACTGCAAGCATTTGATCTAAAACTAGACTAGTCTTCTAGATTATATGTGTCTGTGGGTAAAATAAACATTTGCATACCACACAGTGTCCATCAAAACCATACGCCAACAATGAAGGGCAGCAAAAGCCTGTAATTTAAACAAAGGTTCTAAAGCAATGGTAGTGGCTCTGTGAGATTATATTTACGCAAAATGGTCCTTTGAGGAAATGCAAATGTTACCATGACAATGTTAACATTTTGATGTTCAGCAGGTATAATGTTTAACATGTTCATCATCTTAGTTTTGTGTGTTAGAATGCTGGCATTTGCTAATAATTAGTACAAAACACAAAGTACAGCAGAGGCACATGGAAAAGTCATTAGTTTTGCAAGAATTTGGTCATAAACCAAAGTACTGGACCAATAAAAATTTGGAATCATTAAAGTTACTACAATTTATCCTGAAGGGGTCATGACTGACCAAATTTCACAGCAATCCCTCCTGTAGCTGTAGAGATATTTTACTGAAGCCCACAAATGTCCACAGTTCAGGTCGTGTTTTTATCATCTTAGAAATATTTCAGAAACACTTTCATTACCCTTAAAGACATAAAGATCATTTGACATGCTTTTATTCCAGCATGCCTTTGTTATTGCAGCAGCATTTTTACTGGTCTTAGCCAAAAATCCACTGATCAGCTCCAGATTGTACTCTGACTTTTAACCAGAACCGAGAGGCATCACCACGTCACTCCTGTTTTGTTTCTTTACACTGGATCTTACTGATTACATTTGACCTTTTAGTTCCATAGGAGCCAGTCTGTGGTTTGAGATCCTCAGGCAGAGGCCTTTTATCTGATCCAGAGACCCAGCTGAAGACTAAAAGGGACAGAGCATTTGCAGTCACAGTCCCAAGGCTCTAAAACGATCTGCCTGCCTGCCTGCCTGAAGAAACCAGGTGAGCCTTTAGGGATTCATCCTTTGGAGACCTTTACTGACAAAATTTCATGACAGTCCATCCAATAGTTGCTGACATATTTCAGTCTCTACCAGAATGGTGTTGCAAGCCTGGATAAAAAAGCAAGATGTGAATCTTCAGACCAACTTTAAAATCTCTGCTCCCTCATCACCTGTCATGATTAATCTTACAGAGATTCACTGGGTCTCATAAGATTTGATCCCTCAACCTCACGACTACCAGGCTGTCTTCTAACAACTATTTGGTTAGATATTTGAGCTTTCTTTCTCAAGGCTTTTCAGTTTTTCCTTTGCACACCAGCCTTAATAAAGTCCCATAAGAAATACTTCAGGTACCAGCAAAGGGGTGGATTCGAACCAGCCACTCAAAGACAACCCTATGGACACAAACAAATCCACCCCACCACTAAGTACCCATCACATGAGGAACCTCTCTTGGACTGCTTTAAAGAGTCTTACAAGGATTAAGGTCTCAGGATTTGTAGGTTGTCTTCCATGATCTAATAGTTTATGTTGTTAGGTTCATTACAGAAAAGATTTGTTTGAGAGTCTCCTAATATCTCCTCCACATTGCTGGTTTTGATGTTTTCATGGGATTTGTTGAAAGTAAGAACTACAATTACAAAGCAGTAATTGTAGTTCTTACTGTCAATGGTTGTATGCCTTCACCAACCAGTCAAGCTGCAGTTAATTAGCATGTATATTCTTGAATTACGGCCAAAAACATGTTTCGTGCCATCACAGTGACCTTGACCTCTGACCTTTGACTACCAAGTTGTAATCAATTCATCCTTGAGTCCAAGTGAATATTTACGCCAAAGTTGATGGGATTCCCTTGAAGCGTTCACTTTCACAAGACTGTTTTGTGAGGCCACAGTGAACTTGACCTTTGACCACCACATTCTAATCAGTTCATCAGTGAGTCCAAGTGAATATTTTGAAGAAATTACTTACTGAGATAGACAGATGGACATACGAGCGGATGGACAACCCAAAAACATAATACTGTGGCAGAGTGAACATGAAGTTCTAGAATGGAATAGAAAACAGCTCATGAGGACAGAGTCACTCACAAAAGTAGAGCATTAAAAATGTGCTTTATCATGCAAGTCATATTTATTTTTAAATTGTCAAGGTAATATAAACAGAGGAGACAGCACAGATGTAAAACCTCCCAAAGAATACTGAAACCGATATAAAGTAAGAACAAAAGTGGGAGGGTTTGAAATGAATGCTCTTGCCAAGAAATATAATGCATCACAGATTTTCATGACAAATGGCTGAAAAGAAAACAATTAAATCCACCATAATCCATAAATTTGAAATTAATAAAAACAGTTCTTCAAATAAATATGCTATGATCAAAGCTAACATAACTAGGACACTAAATAAAATATCTGGCAAAAACAATACAAAATACTTGACAGCATTAGCAAATGGGATATCTTCATTAAATTGGAATATTTACAGAGAAATGAATAGATGTATGATTGTGTGTACATGTACACATGTGAGCCTGTGTGTGTTTGGGTGTGTGTGTGTGTGTGAGTGTGTGGTCTCATTCCACAGTGCAGAAGTTATCCAGACTGTTCTCTCGGGTCTTGGGGAGCTCATTGTGTTCCAGTAGTCGGTACTGGAAGGAAACACGGTTGATATAGTTCCCACTGGACACCAGTCTCACAACTGAATTATCACAACCAATCTTCATCTGGGCTGAAGGGCCAAAGAGAGAAACAGATACTTTACACTGGAGCACATACAGAGCCTTCTTGTTCTCTAGCCAGCCCTTCTTACTCGAGTGACAAGTGTATGCGTAGGACTTATCTTTTTAATTTAGTCTATTCTTTGTTCTCAGTGTGAAGTGTTTTACATTGCACTAATTCACTGAGATCATGATAAATTAATAAAGATAATCATAAATTGAATATTATTATATAATCATAATAACATGTACATGTAAACATTTGTAGATTTCACCATTAAGAGTGTTTCTGTTATTATAAAGAACTCACCTGCAGCAGAATTTCTATTATTGGAAGCATTGAATTGATGCATTGAAATGCATATGCATATTGTGACATGTGGGTTAACAATATGCAGCTGAAATTTGTTTTACATTTTTTTGTCAATACACAGTGAAATGTGCCAAACTGTGATAGTGCAGGTTAGCATAACACAATATAGCATAGTACAGTATAGTATAGTCAAAGTCCCAGTACAAGAAGTCAGATTTACAAATTGTTGCTGTTCTGATGGAAACCTGCTGTTACAATGAAAATCACAGATTCACACTGGAGGTAAACTGGAGGGGCTCAGACTCACCGAGCCCACTGAGGGAGAAACAGAGGTCAGCCACAGGGAACATCTTAGAGGTGTCCACCCCATTCCCCCCTAGCAGCTCCACATAGTCACCAGACCCTGAACAGCCCGACCACACCTGCTTCTGTACAATACAAACAACAAGGTATGATGGAGCTGTCTGCATGTCTCATGTCTGTCTGAGTTTAATATATGAATATGATGATGAGTAGCGCCCTGTTGTCTTTGTATCTTGTGTCTGTTAGCACATGCACAAAGGATGACGGTATAGGTTGGTAATGCAAGCTCAGTTACAAAGTGTTCACAAAATCAGCTTAAAAAATGTTTAATAAGGAAGGAAATGCATTCAGCACATTTGCCAGGTCTCAATGTGTTGGTGAGAAATACTGAAAGAAAACATAACTGTGTTTGTTGACAAAGAAATGCCACAGGATACTTTTCAGTTCCACCTTGGTCTGCAAACGATCATAGTGTGTAGCACTGATCGGAGCAATAATTAGAGACTCTACTAAGAAAGGGTTCTATCTAATTATCACACAGGCAAGACTGTTATATCCTGTTGTTGAAAATAATGCCACAATATATACTCTAAAGCTACAGAGTACCTCAAGTTTCAGGACTTGATTCATCATATTTTCTAACTATGCCCCTCTTTTATCACATATCCTTTACATAAAATATGATTATATGCAGCTGTATTTGCCTGAAAAATGTTCATACAATTTGAAATTGTATCACTTGAGCCTGGAACACTTACAACTTTCCTCAGTGTTTGAGTAGAAATGTCAGGTTGTTTTATTTGGCCCAGTGAATGCATTACAGTTCATCATAATGTCAGCAGTCTGGCAGCCAGTGTCAGACCCACTGCCAACATCTTCAAAGTCATTTTGACCTGCTCAGTCTGTTATCAACACGATTTACCCCATTGTTGTCCTGCTCTAAGAGATTCATGAGTTCATGTAGTATTGTTACTGAAAGTTTTTGCAACTGGCTGGGAATCATTAAGTATATACAATATTTATTACATTTCCATACTTATACATCTGCATATATACATACTTATAATATTCCATTCACCGTTTAATATGATTTTTATTTAGAAATGTACGTTTCAGCTTGGCAAACACGATTAATCAGACTTTAAAGGTTCTGTTCTATGATTTCATCTTATATATAAACTAATATATTCTTAATCATGCTTATAGTTGTCATACTAGCAGGACTTGTAGCAGTAAGACTATAGTAGATAGGTTTAATTTGTTTTAATTGTTCATTTTTCTTAAGCCAGTAATAACTGATTTTTTTGGCCATCTGGGGGCAGCGCATACAAATGAACTCAACATAGAGAAATAATCCCATTTTCAGTTGATACGGTGAAAAGCACACCAAGTTGTGTTTCTGGCCTGATGAATGGGAGTCCAATAGTCATTCTCTATTAGCTCTGTTTTTGGCCTCTACCAACTCCTGAGGGAAATATCTGCCTTTTGGTGCTCAGCAGGTCATGAACAGAACCTTTTTAATGAAAACAGCTGCCTGCTACAGCCAAAATTATGCTGTGAGAGCAGTAAGATAAAACTAAAACAGTTGTCAGTTGGACAGCTAAACAACAAACTGAAACTTATTGTAAAGCTCCATAAAGCAGAGGAGAGCAGCAGATTCAGGTGATAATTCTCTCATTACCACAAGTGATCATTTTGATATTGTTTTCACAGTCATTTGATACATTGTTATCATTAGAATAGCCACTTTAAATATGTTTTGACTCGAGTATTATTCAATACTACAATTCAAACTGATTCCATTGCGTCATACATCACAAACAGGTCAACATCTTTACTGAACATGCAATATAAAGGATTAACAAATGTACAAAATGAATTGCTTATGCTCAACCTTGCTAATTAGAGTAGATAATTGAAGCTACATAAACACTTATTCTAATAACTATGCCAATATAATAATAATAACAATATTAACAATACAACCTTTCTTTCTATAGCATTGATTAGACATTTTGCCAAAAAATTGACTTTGCTGCACCTGTTGTGGCATGGACAACTACTGGTAACTGAACACCAGTGTGGGTCTTTATTTGTCAAATAGAACAATGATTTTGGATAACTTTCCAAAACCCTGGATTATTTTCAGTGACAATATTTTTAGAAATTCGCTGCCAATGTTTTCTAGTTGACTACTGCCACGATATCCACACATGGCAAATACAATATGGATAAGGTCAAAATGGGCAAATGAAACGAATTGGTTAAAGGAATAGTTCAACATTTTGGAGAAACATGCTTATTCATGTTTTTCTCTAAATTAACTGCTTCAAGGTTGTAGCTTCATACTTAATAGACAAATGGGAGAGTGGTATTGATCTCTAACTCTGGGCAAGAAAGCCAAAAAGCATATTTCCAAAAAAGTTAAACTTCATGATTAGGGCAAATTTTACAGCAATAATGAAAATATTGAAAATAATTTAAGTCACTTAAACCAACTTTTAGGGTTTTATGAAAATGTTTAAAATGAGAAATTGAGTGAATGCAGTATTCAGCACCAGACCTGTGTGGATTGCCGAACAAATCAGTGAGGTGGGCACCGATTCAGAGGTCTGGCACCAGACTATGAGAGCGAGTGTGTTTTTTTCACCAAGAAAGGAGGATGTTTGTGTGTGTGTGTGTGTATGTGTGTGTCACCTGTGGGCTGAGCTCATTGCTTTTGGCCTGTCCCAAGCTGAGTTCTGTCAGTCGGAGCTCCACAGGATAGATGATGGAGAAGCTGCAGTTCCTGCGCTGATGTGGCATCACCATGGTGAAGCTGCCCTCTGGACTCTGAGACATGATGTTACAGGCTATACACGCATGTGCACACACACACACACACACACATACAGGCACACACACAGAGAGAAGCAGAGGTTTCAAATGAACAGTTCCCCCATCACCAGAGAAACTCATTATTGACACTTCATGTCACAAATTGGACATAATCAAGGCTGACTGCGGGGAGGGGACACAATTAGGGCTGAGCATGGAAATCCAATTCCAGCTCTGATGACAAAGATAAGAAAATAATGAAATTTGAACTGATAACAGTATGGTAGACTAGATAGACACCAAGAGGAGTCGGAACACTTTACTCCTGCGGGCATGTTGTTCATTTAGAAACACTTTCGTGGTAAAAGAGCCTTGCCAATCAAAGCTGAGGGGGGAATGCTAAAATAAATATAATGGAGGACTATTTGTTCTGCAAGTCTGAACAACTTTTGATTATTGTATGTATATGTGTGTGTGTGTGTGCGTGTGTGTATCGTTTTTCCATGTTTATGTGGGTAACTATCACTTACATTTACAAAGGTACAGAATGAATATAAATAAAAATGTTTGAAATATTTGTTATTTTTGGCCAAGATGGGTCTACAGATGTTGAGGGACAGAAAATGTTTGGTGTTACTAATGTATGCATTGATTGTCTATCACATCTTAGCATATATAGACATATTAATACTGATTTATGGCCAGTTTTATCCAGTTGGGGTGTCACAGCGGAGGCTTGCAATCAGATAAAATAAAGGAACAATACAGTGGACAGCTGCAGTTAATGGCAAATATATGAATAAGACCTCACACATTGGCCTGAGATGTATGCGGTTTCCCTATAGATAATCCATTCAAAACCCCAGTGCTCTTTCTTTGTCTGTCTTTGTCTTAGAGCCAGACTGTGATTGTTATGTTTCTTGACACAGTGTTAACACCGTGTTTGTCAAGCAGCTGGAAAACAGGTGCATCCCTCTCATTCAATCTCTTCCTGTCGCTCTCGGCCTTGATTAATGCTCAACCAAGCGAAAATGTCCAGGAAGCACACACATGCATGCACACAAGCAAGAATGACCAGTCTATCCATCACCTTAAAACACAAAAAAATAACACAAATTGGATTTAGATGTTAGTCCTTGGTCCTTATTTGTATTTTTCTCATGATTTTTTTTCTACAATTTAGCTTTCTCCTTAATGGACTTGGTTTCTATTTATTTTGCTTTCAAACTTTTAAGCCACAAATTGACCTCACAGATGTGTGGCAGGACTCACGGAAAGGGTTGTGCAGCTTTTTGACAGTGAGGGTGAAGCCACTGTCAGGGCTGTGAATGCGGAAGAAGATCATGGCGACGTTCTGAGAGGAGCGGCTGGTGGCCCCTGGTGCTGGAGAGGAGCAGTAGTCTGTGTAGCGCTGGTGCAGAGGGAGCTGGTGGTCCTGACTGCTGGGGAACTTCTCTCCCTTCAGAACCCAGCCGTCAAACATCTGCAGGAGGAAAGATTTTACATGAGTTATTTATACGCCATGCCAGGTGAGCATCATAAAAATAGCAAAGACAAAGCAACACTTGCTTTACTCATTTTATCACTTCAGGATTTCACTCAAACTTGTTTTTATTTGGCGACATAATTCTGATATTACTCAGAGGAAAACATCAGTTAGGAGGTGAAACACTGAATTAAAACAATCAATTTAGCTGTATACCAATGCTCCACGCTGGTATCTTGAAAAAAAACAAAACAAACTAATATGAACTAGTGTAAAGCTGGATGATACGTAACTATCACAGGGTGTCAGGTGTCAGTTTTGTGTAGAGAGACTGGTGAAATGTACATAAAAGGAAAGAGAAAAAGGAGTTTACCAATATGCCCATCTTCAAAAATCAACCTTTTAAGTTTGATTCATGCTTACACTGTAGTGTAAAGATAGTAAAATTATTTTACCTTCAAAGGGCAGTTAAGGTGGCTATGGCTGTCAATCCAATAAAAAGTCTAATGAGGCCACATGAATCTTATTTGATTGCCACCATTATCCAAAGAGATTTTTGTTCCATGAATATTCAGTTAATCATGTTTAAACAGATAAGTGTGCTAAAAAAAAACACACTGAGTTGTGGTGTTTTGTTGAGCATGATGAGCATCCTTCTCTTGTTTAGAGGAACTGATGTGTACAGGTTACACACAGCTGTTGTATATTTCCAGATATGGAAACACTTCAGTCCAGCCTTCCAGCTCTGTCCAGTCAGTATTATGAAGTGACAGAATTCCCAGTCTTTCTCCCTGCCATGCCTTTTTTACCAGTTGGGCCCACACGAAGGGAAACTGCGATGTAACTGGCAGGCTTGGCTTCAAAACCAAAGCCTCTTCTTCCCACACTTGCTCTGGGTAATGTGATCAATGCAGAGAGGATCCAGTGTGGTGTTTGGCCCTTAAACGCTGCCTTAACCCTGTTTGGCACCAATTTAATCAAACAGAGGAAGATGAAATAGAATTCAGAGTTTAAATGGCAAAGCACTGAACTTCCTGTCTTCCTCTCCCTCCAGAGGCTTGGGGCATGTGTGGGTGTTATTTTTGGTGAGCGGGGGGCCAACCTTGATGAAATCTCCGGCGCTGCAGTCGATGTTGACGTCAGACAGCTCCAGACTGATGACCTCATTGGGCTCAGCGATGATGAAGGCAGCACAGGCCAGCTGCGGCCGAGACGCCATGAAGGTGAAGTAGCCGTCAGTGGCCAGCATGTCCAAGCATCCTACAGGTCACACACACACACACACACACACACACACACACACAAATACACGTTACTTGTTCATCATGGCAGAGGAGGGATTCACAAAACACTCTCACCAATTTTTTGACCATGAGAGACATCATTGATTTAGTTCAGTCATGAACTGTGATGTGTGATGTGTGATGGTAATCAGCTTTATGGTCAAACACAAATCACCCAGTGTTCAAAAGAGACAAGTGTTGACTGGGGTTGTTGTTTTTTCTGTTAAAACAATAGTGTTTATTTAGCTCTGGGGAGTTTGTGCCAGAATAGACTAAGAGTGTTAAAATAACTCCAGTAACATTGACATTTTTACTGTGTTCATTATTGTAAATTCTAAATGCAACTACTATAAAATGTAGGCTATATTCTGTAAAGATGTAGATATGGATTGATTGATTGACCCAACAGAATCTGTTTGAACACTAAAGCTGCACTGAACATCTCTGCACTAAATACTTTTAATTATGTGAAGGGCTTACTTGTTGTTTGCCAAGTCGGTGAACAGTGTTACGCACAATCAGCGACTGAATAAAGCCATTGTTTACAGCAGCACTTACTGAGAGGTCGGCGGAACATAAAATCCTCTGATTCTCTTTTCTGGTCCAAACTGAACAGAGAATATAATCCATCTGAAGCCTCGTTGTCCTGAATTAAACATGACAAAAATAGACGTCAAGTTCCAGGTTCCAGCATTACTTTAAAGACATCAGTTTAACCAGCCTGACTTAATCAATAATTCCACCGTGCTTTAGTTCAGCTATTAAAAAAACGTAATCTTACCTCAATGTAGCGACTGAGCCCCATCCTTGATGAAAGGGAGATCAGAAAGAGGAACAGCTGTGCGCGCAGAGCCACCGACATGCTGAAGTGCGTCTCTCGTAAAGTGTTTCCTGAAGCAGAGGGGGGAAATAACGGCGCTGGCTGTGAGGTGGCAGCTTTTATAGCAGCACAGACAGGCAGGCAGGCCTACATCAGAGGGTCACTGGAAAACACTGAGCCGTGATTTAGATAATGTGTGAAAAGCTATCATTCAAAGCCACAGTAAGGCATTTAAACACGCTTGGCGCTAATGGAAACTAATAACAACTTCGTAAAATTTAAAAACCTGATTAAAAGTCATAATGTATTCCTGCCATAATATTACTTAGTTAGCTATTTAATTGGTAGGTTGTAAGTACATTTATTATTGAAAATGAAGGTAACATGGCAAATATTGAAATAAAAATCTAGAGGCACATGTGAATGTTTCACATCTGTTGAATTATTTTACACTTTGTTTTATATTTATAGAAAGCCTTTGAACGTTTATGGGCTCATTTAGATGTTTTGTGTAGATGAATGGGTTTTATCCCAGATAAATAAACACAGTGTAATGAAATGATAAGGTCACCTCCAGACACACGTTTTATGGAAACTTCATTTGTGATATATATATAAACAGGGACACACATGCAAATATGGGCTTATACCCTGGCAATGACCTGGATCCAGTTCCCAAAAGCAGTGCCTTAGGCTTAATCAAGCAGCCCAAACAAAACGATCTGCAGTGTTTGTGATTGGGAAGCCAGTGAGGGATCATGGGGAAATGGTGGTCTTAAGCTTCTCTTTAATTCCCCTGTGAGGTGCATGTAAACCTTTGCAAGTTTTCTCAGCACACTAATGCTGGACTAAATCACCTAAGTCATTTTTAATTCCTAATGTGCATCATGGTGCTTGTTTTTCTCAACCCCAATGTCATAAATGTCATTTCTAGACGACAGGGATTGCCTGGAATGGCTCTAGACTACCATCTGCCTCCACTGACACACATGAAATTACCAGCTGTACCTTATTCTTGCCTTTTATCTCCCCCTCCTCTCATCCTTCTCTCTGCTCTGGTGTCAGTTACGTGTGGCTTCTACATACTCTAGACTTTACAGGTTTAATTGGTTCACCATGGTGGTTTTAGGCATGGACAAGGCAGGACAGACATCCAGGGAAAATCGGGCTAACTTACTTTTGAACTCCCATCTTCCTGTCATTAACAAAGAAATCATGGAAAAGTTTTTATGTGTCTTTCTAAACCAAGAGTTGAGATCAGATCAGACTGAAAGCTTATCAACAGATCCAATCAGCAACTTCAAACAGTATTTATATCATTAAACCCAGTACGGAGGACATATTCTGTAATCAGTTAGTTGCTAATTTTGTTCAACTCAAGCATAGATCATCACATAATCAGACCAGAGAATAATTGTGTCTAAATAACACAACATACTAGAGTTTGTATGAGTTACACTGCTGCTGCAGTAGAGCACCACCAGATTTTGCTAGAGATTGGTCACTAAGTGGATGGCTGTGTTGTTCGTTACATGTCTATGTGGAGAGATATTCACAATGTGACCACTCGCTCAATTAATACTCAATCAGTGATGCCCCTCTGGGAAGATAATCTGCTGCTGATACCCAATCAGACAGCCAAAGCACAGTATTATTGAGATCTACTGACAAAACAAGAACAAACTGTGGAGAGTCACATTTTGCACAACACAAAGAACTTAAAAGGAGCAGAATGAAGGTATACAGGAGAGGAGAAAGAGTCATAAAGAGAGATAATCTGTGATGTAATTTGGTTTGGAGTAACATAGCGTATTCATTTAGATGAGACTAATTGTGGGTGTCCACGCTGCCATTGTGAAAGGTCAAACTCAGATGTAGCTGCGTGTAAGAGATGATCATCATCCTGTCAGCGTTCATACGCACTTGTGATAGAACAACCCACACGTTCTCTCATTCATTTGAAATGAAGACGAGCGACTCTGTGTGAAACTCTGGCTCGCAATTATCTTGAGCTAATGATAGCTGACATTTTCTCATAGTGATGAAGGTCTGTGATGTCATACACAGGAGCGAACAATAATGATTACAATGAGTAACATTTAGTTTAACACCCCCTCAGTCCATTGTCTACAATACTGATGACCTATTCAAGGTGTATTACTTTCATTTAAAAGCCAGTGGTCAGTGATAATAAGTAGTTGTCTTACAAAGTCCATGTGCTGAGAAGATGTCTGAAACTATTAGCCAAAGTCTCGCTGCTGAAGTGTGTTTTGCTAATGTGAATGACAGCAGAGGGAAAGGAAAATGTTAGCAAAATGCTACATGGTGTGTGCATGTGTGTGTATTTCATGCGCCGGCATGTGCTACAAGTGCTTGTCCCTTGGCGATTTCAGGCAAATGCTGCCATGTGTGTGATGTGGTGCTGTGATACATACTGTAATTGTTTAAATCCAATTTATTATATGAATCAATAGATTTTAATGAACAAGTAAACCCACAGTCTCATTATACTGCTCTAAATGATGAACAGATATATCAATTCATATTATGCTGGTCTATTCAGCTAGTTCAGCTTCTAATTTAATCTAACATAATCATATCTAACCCCTCTTCCCCTATTAACACCCCCAGACCCTCACGCTCTCCCTGAAAATCCTGAATGAATGGAATAACATCCTGTGCTGCCTAGAGATGAGCTTGCTGTGCAAATGTGTCACACTGCAAAAGTCAGGATAAAAAAATGCAACAGTAGCAAGACAAAATCACCAATTTCATGAAAACATGATTCCACTCACATGTGACTTTAAAACATACATTATATATTGAGTTAAATATTAGAATCAGGGAATTTTGTTCAGTGTACAAAAGTTGGCAGATGTCACCACACGGATGTTGGTGAAAATGTAACATGAAATTCAGATATGTTTGAAATGAAATGAATTAAGAAAGCTCCCTGTCCTCATTACTAAAATAAATCTTAGTGAAAGTGTCAGCTGCCTCTGTCTCAACAAGACAAAAGACTACAACACCATCTGGTGGCAAATGTAGGAATTATTTTGGGTCTATGAGGTTCACCTCAACGCAAGACCCATATAATATGTATATATTTTTTCTCATCAGAATTTTTTTAAAGGCATAAGCAGTAAAGAAAATTTAAAGAAGTGTTATTTTGGAGTGCCCTCTGTGCCTATGATAGTTGCCTCAGCTGGCCAGATGTGACAGTCAGGTACCCCTCCATGTGGTCAAAGTAAAATCACAATGATTTTTGACTCCAGACATTAGTATCTTAACCCTGCCTTGTATCCCAGCATGCAGCCTCCTTCTGCACACCTGCTCCCCATCAAAGACAGCATATATAGCTAAGTATTCTGCTTTGTTGTTCATTATGTGCTGACTCACACACACACACGCTCCTTGTGTGGATCTGTCTGTCAACGCAGCGGTCCAGCCCAGCTCTCCTTACTGCCTGACTGACCCATTCATCTCCTGTGGGGGCCGTAATGAGCCGACCCTCCCCGTTTGGACCGACCTGACAGAGAGAGATTACTTTAAAGCCTGCATGGATTTTCTTGCTTGTCCCCTCCTCCCCATCCCTCTCCCCTGAAAGTGGTTAATTCAAAGTACATTAATGAGGAGCGATGGATAACACACTCTTTTTTTAATTACCTTCCAACTGGGTTTCGTCAGAGGAGGTCTGGTGACTCCCATCTGATACTAGCCTGTTTGTTTGATCTGCTTTAACTGGTAAAAATCTTTTATCTGATGAATTTTGTACTCCTCTGGATAAATTATAATGAATCATTTATGGGTAAGTCATGGAGACACTATATATTAAGGTAAGAAATAACACAATATGGAACATACATTGTCTTGGTTCAACTTTGATTAACTTATTCTCTGTAAGCGCATGTAAGCTTGTTCAAAACAACATTATACAACTATTTTTCCTTGAAATAACTACTTCGAAATCATTTTGATGGTACAATGACTTGTAATAGGGAGAATGGCGCACGTTCTTGCACTATGTAACTTGGGCTGAGTGGGTACACGAGAAGCGCATAAGGCTTTACGACACTATGTCACGCACAGGAGAAGCTAGCTCAACCCCTTTGCTGAATTTTGTGTTTGTTGTCTGAGTGATTTGTTTTCTGAACATGAGCTGTCAGCTTCTATGGGTATGCTGCTTCCAGTACCTGAAACCAATTGGACAACAATCAACAGAATGTAATGTACCAGTGTCTTGTAATCACCACTTCTGACTGAGGCCACTGTTGCTGCTGCTCAGCAAAAATTAGTGTTACTTTAATGTCTATCGCACACTTTCCTGTGTTAACTAATTAGTTTATTTTACAAACCTTGATTCTAACAATCTTTAAGAATATAATTATGTGGTTAAAAAATATATGTTGATTTTACTGAGGTACTGTACATTCCTGAAAGAGCCACTGGAACATTTTGTGAAGAGCTTTTTGTTTTTTTTGGCCTGGTAAGGCAATAAACACATTGTGCAGTGATGATTGATGGTGCATGCAGATGAAGAGAATAATTCTACATAATAGTATAATTACAGAGTGCACTGTGGAATAATTGTTCCAGAGCAGCGAGGGACCTCTTTACCCCAGGAAACACAATCAGGCAGACTGACACAATCAGACAGCAGTGGCCCAAAATGTAACTAAAAAGAGGCTGAGGGAGTAAAATCATTGCTTAAAACAAAAACTCCAAACTTCCTTGTTTGATTGGAAAGGAAATAATTGCCACAAAGTTTTTTTTTTTTAAATCATCACATCACATTTATATCTGTATACTCTAATGTGTTTTGTCGTGTTAGCTTAGTCATTGCTTACTCACCCACGCCTGATCCTAAATCCCGATTAATGTGATCCTGCATCTCCAAGCTTGGCCTGGTAGAAAAACACAAGACAAAGTTGAAATTAATGCAAATTATGGAGGGACATTAATGATATGTTCTCTTGTAAGATCACTTGTTTGCTTGCTTCTTTCAAACAAACACCTCATATCAGAGTGATGTGTTTTAGTCAGAGGGGACAGAGGAAAACAAATGAGAGATGATTTCAGTGAGAACAAACCTGCTTTGCTACAGTATATAATAATCATAGGGTACCTGCTGGGTTAATGATTAAGGACCATTTCCTGTCTTTATGGAACAAAATTATGTTTTGCAGATCACAATCCTATTTCTATAAAGTCTCAGGAGGTTACTATATGTCAGCTCATGACTTGGGAATCAGTCAATCAGTGACCATCTCCAGTTACTGCTATATAAAGGGCAGCGCGTCAAATGTCTTTGTATCTAATAATAATAATAATAATAATAATAATAATAATAATAATAATAATAATGATAATACATTTTATTTATAAGCGCCTTTCTGAACACTCAAGGACACTGTACAACATACAATAATCAATAAAACTGTACAATATACAATAATCAATA
This sequence comes from Lates japonicus, assembly GCA_033238685.1. Classification (NCBI taxonomy): domain Eukaryota; kingdom Metazoa; phylum Chordata; class Actinopteri; family Centropomidae; genus Lates; species Lates japonicus. The sequence goes on along the minus strand of BRZM01000019.1, from coordinate 5,651,077 downwards.
AAGCTGTACAGTATACAATAATCAATAAAACAACAAGAGGGCTGGTGGCAGGGAGTTCCAGAGCTGGGGAGCTAGATGCTCCTGTCAGGTGCTTTGATCCATGTGTGTCAGTATCAGTGGCTTCCTAAAGCACCTGCTGGCCAACGTGGACTATTGTACCACTGTATTGCAACCAGGTTTTCATGATAACCTGGGCCTTAGGTATCGGGGCAGGAGGAGCCAGGGGCAGCATAATCTGCTTCCTTTAACTCAGTTCTGACTGATCCTGTATATATTCAGTTAGGATGCATAAACTATATATTGTCCCCTAAACACACAGCTTGAAGTTCCCTGACTGAAGTTCCCTCAAACTCTGAAACATGTCTGCTCAGGGCAGGTGGGTGGGCCTTTGACACTCAGTAAATGTGTTCCTTCATCATTCAGCCTCCACTGTGGTCTGGCCAGTCTTTTCCAGCCTAATAAACATTGATTAGTCCACATAATCAATGCACTCAATGACAATGATTCAGTGCACTGCATAAATGTATCGACTGCAATCAGCTATAAACAGCAGCCCTCTTTTTCATGCATTTTCTGCATTTTATTAGCTTTGTTTTGATGGAACAATAATTGTACAACTCTCTGTAGCATCAACAGACATATTTCATTAAGTGATACAGAGATGAGATAAAATCTATTGACCATCTGTCTAGATTCTTAAAAAATAAATAAATAATTGTGAATGAATATAAAAAAACATTTTTGCACATCACTGTGATCCTCTCCTCAGCCACCAGAAGGTGGCAATGTTTAGCTTCTGTTGGATTTAAACTACTGACAGCTCCTGGTTGCTTCCTTATCATGAAGTGTTGCACACTAAATTATATTTTCTGTATTTTAGCAGAGGTGAGTGAACTAAATAAACAAGACATATGACCAGGTGTCTGTTTCTACAGTGCTTAAATTCAGTTAGAATCAGTGGATTCAGATTTGGAAATGAAGCAGTACAACTGTTGGATATTTTATCCACAGAACCATATAGTAATACAAAACTAGTTTAGCCACCTGCATTCAGGTTCAGCATGTAAAAGGACATCTAACCTGTCAGTCTGGTGTGAGGAAAGTTTTTGGGGAATACCATAACACACCTACCTACCCTCATACAGTTCAACAGCACCATCTAAAATCCAAAAGAGAGCAATGTGATATATCATCTTTCACTCAACAGTTGAAATCAAAGAAAAACTGCAGAAGGAAAACCCCAACGTCAGGCATGTAACTTTTCTATTCCTGGTTTCCGTGGCCATGCATGACCAGGTCATGTAATGAATGTTGATAAAGTAGAAAAGCCGGTTTAATCAGGACGGATCACTGTGCAGAGGTGGAGAATGTCAGAGAGAGCAGGCACAGCTGCTTAGTGAGAAATCCAATATTGACTGTCGGGATAAATGTCCTGCATATTCTCTCATCTGTCCCAGGGGCCTTGGTATTATGCCTCTCACGTTAGCACTCCTAATTGGATTAAAAATGGCTTGTTATTGGGAGAAAAATGACTGAGAAAACTATCATGATTATTGCCTCTCAACAATGCTGGCTCCCAGAGCTGACGAGGTGAAGTAATTGTTGTGGCGTTGGAAAATGTCAAAATCGGGTGATGCAGTCTCTTTTGAAACAAACAGTTGCTTTGATTGATTGTGTTTTAAGATCAAACCAATGGGAGACAATGCCGTCACATTCAGTGACTCATTTACTGTCTTATCCTGATAATATAAAACAAGAAAAATCACTTCAAAGTCCAGCAGTTATGGCATTTATTTGCAACTTTCTTGTTTTATACTTTTCAGATTGTTATATAATCAGCTAGACTTTGTATGTATGTCTAAGTCTGTAGGTAGACATGTACTATATGCATGCATGCATGGCTGTGAATGCATGCATGAAAAGAAATTAAACAGACAAATCCATCAGACGTCCACTGGGTTTTGGTTTGTATACCACCAGGAGCGCCCATTAACAGAAAATAAATGCTTGACGCCATAAAGCTGACAGTGTCTCATTCATACTGACACTCTGGCTAAATTACACATAAAAGCACTGATAACATCATCATTAAATATTGATTTTAAGGATGGTTGAAACAAAAACACATCCACACGTATTCTGCAGATGAGGGAATTTGGATGAGAGTCAAAGCAGATTGGGCGGAGGGGTGTTTTTTTTTTATTTAAAAAAAGGCAGTCTACAGTGGCTTCTGGTGAGAAAAAAAGATGGACGGAATAGTAGCAGAAGAAGGAGAGGAGAGAGTAAGAAAGGGGAGAGAGAGGGTGACAAGTAGAGAGAGGTAAAGGGTTGAGGGGAGGGGGTGGGTTTAGAAAGAGATTTAAGGCTGAGGCTCAGAGCAGATGTTAGTGTTGATGATGATGGATGCAGGTTGTTGAGATGCAGAGTTGTTATCATGAGAGGCACTCGCAGCCTCCTCACAGCACACTTTCCCCCCAGATGTCACTGTGTGTGTGTGTGTGTGTGTGTGTGTGTGTGTGTGTGTGTGTGTGGAGATGCTGAAATGATCAAGCCATGAGCCAAAATTAGGTAAACACCTAAAATCCTTTGTCTATGTTGATTTTTATAAAGTTGTAAATGAAAATTCTTCAGGGTAAGAAATGTCCTCCTCAGTCTGAACTCAGATCAACTACAAGCAACCATGAAGAGAAGAGAAGCAAAGAGACACAACAAAGGAGAGTTTAGAGACTGATTGGCACAGATGAGGCTAATGAACAACTATTTTTTACACTCTAAGGCACAAACACAGTGAAAGGCAACTTCCACTGAATGCCTAAATTGGATTAATTTGAAGATTTTTTTCCCCTTTATCTCACACAGGAGAGAGGTTACATTCTCTTGTAGTAAACTGTGTATCGCTGGGCTACCATATACATCCCTGCAATAATCCAAATTCACCAAAAAACAACACAGATTGATGCACATGCTACACACACATATAGTAGTGTGTGTGTGTGTGTGTGTTTGTGAATGGGATATGTTGAGTGGTAACCTGCTCTACACTCTAACCAGATAAAAGGTGCAGGACAGAAACATGTCGGTAATTGATTGCTAATTAGTTCTTTTGTTGTCGTCCATTGTGTCCTGACAGAGCTTTGCCCCGGGCTGTCTATTCACACACACACACACACACACACAGATTCTCTGGCCTTGCAGCGAGGAGGAAATAAGCATAGCCGGTTCCACAATGAGACAGACTGATGTAACCCCAGCAGGCAACAGAAGCAGCTTCACAAAGCCACCGTTATTGAACTCTTGAATGCAAATACAGAAGACTTGACAGTGTGAATTGTGTGTTTTTTTTTCCTTTCACCTCACAGGCATTCTAAGACAGAAAAGCATACATGCCAGTTTCCATGTTTCATGATGAGGTGACAACCCACCCCCCAACCCTCCTCAAAAAAAAAATGTCCAGCTGCAATGTCCTCCCTCAGCTGCATTCTGCTTTACAGTATGAGTTGCAGCAGACTATGTGCCATTTCCACTGAGTTGCTATACCCACATCTCTCTCCCTCTCTCATCAGTGCATGAGAAATTACCTAATGAGGAATGGGTCGCACATTTCCACAAACTCATTAACCCGCGAGCGAGTGAGACTAATTGCAGCGTTTGGGTAATGTGATTTCACATCTGTTACTGCAGCCCAGGACACAGTAGTCAGCACAGGGCTGGATCTGGTGGGCGCGCGTAGTGCTAGATCTACCAGAGCACTGCTGCGGCTCCAGTCTGGATGGGTGGAGCAGCAGTCAGTTTGGCTGTGGTTAGAACATTTGATCAACTGTTGTCATGAAATATCTTGTAATTACATGCTTCTGTGGGAGTGGGTGGGCCACTTGCATTCGTCCTGAAAAAAAATTGACTCCTGCTGGGTCAGAGCTGGGATGGGTGATGCAGAGGTAAATATATATAAAAAATAAGCAATGACCTTATATTATAATGCAAACAGTCATTAAATAAAAATAAAAAAGTGGTATTATTTTTTGCCTCTTCTCTCTGTTTACCAAAAGACGTCCATTTATTTTGAAATTTACCATCAGACTGAGGGAGTTTGGCCAGCTCCTCTCCACAAATAAATGGGTTTAACATCCATTTACATCCCTAAATCACATTGATATTGGTTTATACTGTTTTGACTGTAATCTTCAATGAGTGTAAACAACTGATAACAACATATATCAGTTTCCTCTACGCTTTCACTGTGCCTCGACTATAAATTTACCCAAGAAAAGTATATTTTCAATTATCTCAAGGTTTTCCCTTGTGAGTTACTTATGCTTTCTTCCACTCTGTAAAATGATAGTGTGGCCTGGTCATTGTATCAGTCTGTAAATGTAATCACAGTGTGAACCCGCGTTATGCTGCTGAATGGCACACTCCTAAACAGCCTGAAAAATTATATAAAGAAATAGTTTTTTTTACTGTATGTTAGAAAACTTCAGGCTATTTTATTCAAGCTAATTGGGTATAACAGAAACATAGGGTTTGACACACACACACACACACACACACACACAAATGTGAAAGCACAGAGAGGAATAAATGAATTTTTCAGGGTCTTGACTTGGGTTGGTATTTTCAATAATTCAGTAAATTACTGCAAACAAATTTATGTTAATAGAAAAGGTGGGAACCAACTGTTTAATATGGGAAAAGTAATATACTTTTGTTAATTATGATTAATCCTTTGTTTAACCCCCCTGCATTGTTACAGAAACTCCAATTATAAGTTTACAGGCAGTGGGACTGCTTATGGTAATGCCATATCTCATCAATTACCATCCCGTGACCGTAAATTGGCCTCAGCGCTGACAACGAGATGAGGTTAACACGCTGATTAATTTGAGCTGCTGTGATTTCAGGCTCAAGTTGACACTTATAATCTTTGACACAGACAGTGAGGTCCGCTCACTTTCATAATGGAAAAATTTTATTTACTTCTTTCGGTGCTGCGTGTGAGTTTATAGACATTACGTTTCACATCAGGATAATTTGAAATTAGAGTAACGCAAACAAGGTGAGTTTTTCTTATTACAGAGCTGATGGGCAAGTAATGATGAATTTTAAATAAATGTCAAATGATCAAAAGGGTGTAAAAGCTAAACTGCTTAATACTGTTTATCCGTAATGTCTGTCTCTTATGACATGCATGTAATGTAGTAAACACTGTACAAGCCAGGCCTAATAATAAATCAGAAATAATGAAAACATGCCAGTTTACCAGCTTCGGGATGGCAGTGTGTCAGTTCAGATTCATAAATAGAGGAATGTGTTTGCCATGGCTATAAAATATTTAATATTTTTTAATATTCCTACTATAATAACTATAAGTATACTGAGCAGTAAAACACAAGTTTAGGTGCAGGTTGTGTGAAACGGAAAAATAGTTTATGTTTTTAAAACTTTTCTCTTAAGAAGCAGTCCTACAGGAAACGCCCATATCCACGTTTTATTATTTCTTTATTTAAGTAATATTTTTGCTCATCACTTTGTTATGGTACTGGCTGGCAGATGTGGGACAGCTGTTTGTGTTGCATTAAAAAACACACACATCAACACTTGATAGGTAATGCATTGTGGATCAGACTGTGCACAATTCTGAGCTCTGTGGTGGAGGTCTGCATAACACCTCTGATAAATCGGCTCAGAGTGTATTACTGCATTTTAATTTTCTCAAGAAAAACTATTCGAAAATGAGGTCAGTACCACAGGAATGTTTGGTTTTCAGACACACACCGTTCATTTATTTAATTAGAATTGCGTGAAAAACATTGTGAAAGTTATACACTGACTTAAACTCGGAGATTATTACTGTAAACCACACTCACTGAAACCATAGTTTGGCTGTTTGGGCTAAATTGCTATTTGGCAACCACCCAAGAGCAAATGGTACTAGAGGCTATGCTATGATTTCTAATGCAGCCGCCTGCAGGTGCTGCACATCAGACTAGTGTGACCCAGGTACTGGATGACTGGCATGTATATAATTGTTGGATTATTGATAGGCTAAAATCTGGTGGAACTTCACTTGCTTTAATATTTCTGTAGCAGTCCTATGGGATCTAGGCGTTTTTTTCTCCCCTGGCATTTCCATCACAACCCCAATCGAATATTATAATAAAGTTCAGTTTTGTTGCAACTAGTGATCGATGTTGTCATTTCTACTTCGAGAGCTACAGCGTCATAGCATCCAACTTTAGCCTAGACACTGGGCTGGTATATACTGTTGACACAGACACACACACATCTCTGTGATCCCTCCTGTTTTGTTACAGTCCATCCAGTCTGCTCAGTGGGATGACCGTCATGGTTAAAAGCAATGACCGTCACATCACAGCACTGACATCTTTACCGCTTCTGTCTGCCACCATGGGACCAGTCACCCTTCATAAACCTTTTACCCTGTCACCTCCAACACTGTAAAAAAAAAAAAAAAAGGAAAAAAAAAAGCAGCCTCAATAGGTCACAGCAGTGACCACAAACAATAGAAGTTTGTGCAACAAAATGATATCTTTGAATACAGCTGCCAAGCCTACCATATACTACAAGATTGGTCAAATGTATCATCATAATTCAACAGTTATTTTTCACATATAATCCAAATAGCCTAAACTAAATTCCTACACAATAAGTTTTAAAAAAAAAAACGCTACAGTATAACATATTCTTCAAACACAATAGTAATTAGAATATCAGTTCAAATTTAATGGAGACACGAATCATTCTTGTTTTGACATTCTTGAAAATTACTTTTATTTGTCATTTTTAAATTGGTACAAACCCGTCAATGTGGTGCATTTCGATGTAAGATCAAACATTTAAGAAATGTGTCAAGTAATAGCACATACAATAAGTTAAAACATGTCACAAAAAAGACCAGCGGGTACATAGCAAGAATGTTTTATCTACACAAAACATCCTAAAACAGAGTAGGCCTACTGAGAGATCATTGTATTTTTTTTTTCTTCTCCTCTTTAGATTTGTGCTCCCGTCTCATGCAGACGAGACTGAGGTCGCCTCGAAAAGTACCTGTTCGATCTGAGTGGGAACCATTTTCTCCTTAAATTATCCAAGCGTTTAAATCCACATGCACGGTGCATGCCTGAGACTCAGTTCAATAGGCCCACCTACAGTATGGTGGGTGTGTGGTAGGCTGTTACCAAAATGTATACCCAATCTTATAAATAACCGTTTGACATAACACAACTTCACCTGAACACATTAACATGTGTGCGTAAAGACACACTCAATGAAAACGTAAATACGACGATTGTTTGGCTCTCAGTAATTAGGGCCTATAGTCTAGAGATCATTACAATAGTATTTATCATCAGTAGCCGATAAAATCCTTTTGAATTAACAAGATAAATAACCCCAAACCCAAGTTATTTTTTTTCTTCCATTTGTCCATCAGTGTTGTCCTTTTCTTTTTGTCATTATGTCTAGATGAAGTCACACACAGTCTCCATTTTCTCACATTTCAGGCCTGATTAGCTCGCTCGTTCTCTCGTGTTGATCTAAATAGCAGAAAATAAAAACAGAAAAAAGAGCCGCAGGATGGGGCTGGGAGGGGGACTTAGGAGGAGAGGGAGTGCGGTGGCAGGTTGTTTTTGGAAAAAGTCACTAAGTGAAACTCATGGACACTGTGTGCTCCAGCGCTTTGCGCCGCAGTGACGCGATGCTTGTCCCTCTCCACATGTCACTGTCCGGGGAACTACACAGCTGCGGGGAGCCCGATACGTTCGTGGGGCCGGAGAGAGAGGCCGACATTCCGGGGAAAGGCGTCTGGTAGAGGTGGGACTGCAGACCGGAGCCGTTGGATGACAGGCCGTTGGAGAGACCCATGGAGTTTGGTGGCGGGCCCGGGCCCAGGCTGCACTGTGACAGAGACTGCGCCATGCCCGGCTGGCGACCCAGGGCGGGCGGGAGCTGCAGCTGGGAGACCCCCGGCATCCCCGTCGCCCAGCGAGAGTCGTTGGCGTGGAAGGAGCACAGGCTGTTCTCCATGGCGGCCGCGGCAGAGAACTGTGGCAGGCCCGGTGTTGGGAGCAGCGTCCCCGGGGCGCGGAAAACATTGGTGGTCTTCTTCCTTTTCTTCCACTTAGCGCGTCTGTTCTGAAACCAAACCTGCACGCAGGGAAACAGGACCATGAGCCATCAGAAGGACAGACTGACGACCATATGTCTGCAGCAGCGTCAGGTTATATTACATCATCACATGGGCAGCAAGGTGGATACTGGAAGCATGTCCCTACAGTATGTGTTAGTGTAACCACTGGAGAAAAACAGCCTACTTTTACGTACGGTAATCTCACTACAATCCTGCCACACCTCAGACAAACTTTAGGGCTGTAAGAGCACATATGGGTCTTTATCATATTTGTACAACAGAAAAGCTATATATTGTTGTTTATTCTATGCCATAGCAGCAGTGTCCGTGAGCAACACAAATTCTCTAGCAGCCATGGGGCCTGGTCTGAATCTAACCCTTTATTATCTGACCGCTGTGCCGGAGTAAAACGAATCAACAGGAAGTTTATGTAGACCTTCTTTAACTGGCTCACTGCACTGCACGAATAGGCCGAGCTTTGATGGGTTTCTGACCAAAAGCCCATTGATGTAATCCCTAAAATTTACAATCTGAAATTAAGACACAGCCTTGATAACAAGAGAAGCCTCTCAAAAGAAGCGTTTTTAATCAATACCAACCATTCGGTTGCTGTCTACATATTATCGTGTTTCACATGGGTCATGTGTTTATCATGGGTTTGGAATTTCATTGTGAATAAAGCACAATACGGCCCATAGAAAGCGCTCTGTGTAAAAACGTAGCAATCACAGGGGGTTTTATTATTGGCGTTCCACAGCAGTGGGCCGAACAATTTATCTTTCTAACATCTTATTTACAAACAGATTAACTGAAAATTGCCCTAAATATTGTGTGGACCTAAATACAAATGGCCCGCATTACTGTACACAATCTATGTGAAAATAAAATCTGCCCATCCACACACGCGCGCGCGAGAGAGAGTAAGAACCACATACACACCAACCCACGTACACTGCTTTAAAAAAAAAAAAAAAAAAAACGCACGCGCGTCCCCATCGGGCTTTATAAAGATTTCATCATCCTCGGGCGTGATTAATGCGCGCGCGAGGCTGTGAGTCGATGCCTCCGTATTAAAAAGTGAAATCTCGCTCTCATTCCGCTCAGCCATCCGTGAAACGTCGCCCAAACCCATTACACTCGGGGGGAAAGAAAATGCAATTTCTCATTCCATTAAAAAAGTACAATATATTCTTGAGTCCTATTAAGACGTCGCTGATAGAGCATTTTAAAGGGAGAGGCTGCGGAGGCACGCACGCGGACCAACACGCCCACTGAAGGCTGCACCTGCACGGCCTGCACTAATGTTTACCAACAGCCAGCAGGAGCCGAGCTGCACTGAGCGGCTGGGATCCTGCACTGGATGGAATAAAGAATTGATTATTAAGGTGACTAATGATTGTACAGCTTTTATTGCTTTCAGTGGGATAATTTGCATGAATTTCACATCACTGGTTAATAACCCGTTCACTGTTATAAATAAGACTGAAACTGGTTGATAATGTGTTTGGTTTATTAGAGCCTGGTATTGTCCTGCATGCTTGTTCAGGAACAAGCACTGTATGTATTAACCAGTATGGATTGTTTAAAAGTGATTTCATGTTCAGTTTCAATACAAATAATTTTTTATGATGATTTTAACTGATGTCATCACTATGAGCAAAGCTATGTTTTTTTTTTTTTCACACACTCCCATCTTGATAATGTCGTGAAAAGGGAGAGTCATATTTTGTAAAGTAAATTCCCGAAGATGTACTTGGGCAGTTTATTTTTTTGTCCAGTTTAACTCCCTATATTTGTTATTTTTAATGATGATTATCAAAACCTTAGTCCCACCTATGTAATTCTGTGCAATTGTTGTAGGTCCAAATTTCAAAACTGCACAAAACAAGTCTAAAAAAAAAAAAAAATCAGGTAAAGAACGAATAACGATCACAACTCCAATTTCAATATTTCCTGGGAATATCACCACAGGTGGCGTTATACAGTATTTTCTGAAAAATGCAAAAGGCACCTTCATATTTCTGACTCTATGAGCACCGGGTTCCTGCTCGTTGTCCGCAGATGGGAAGTGTTTCAGCACCTTGGACAGAAATGTGTATATTCGATACTGCTTCTTACTATCAGGCTAAACTTAAACAAATCATGGAATATTTTAATTACACAATTCAATTAAAATAGGCTGGAGCCGGTATATTTTCAAAAACAACTGCTATTAGAATATCAGAACACAGCGAATCTACCCTTCATGTTTTTATGCACAGTGCTTCTTTAAGGCAGGATGTAGTATCCTTTTATATATGAACCTAAAAAAGAGAAACTATATAAGTGACTCTATTACTTTAATGACAATCTACACAACAGTGCACGTTAAGTTATAGGTTGAGGTAACTTAGACTGCATCAGTGGAGTCAGTCCACTGCTTTTAGCTTTGACTTTCTAGGCATTTGCACCCAAAACTTAAAACATAGTCGCCAGAGAATTCCTGAGGACACCACTGACAAATAACTGAAAATACATTATGGTAAATGAAAAATTACTAATTGCAGAGGGGACCAAACTATATTTTACAAACGCACAGGGGGGGGGACCATTGGTCCTGAATCCATTTCTGATAGGAATTTAGCCATTTTTTTCCTCACTGCCTTCCGGGTGGATTTAAAAGATGATTTTTGGACGTTTGCATCGCGCTGAAAAACCCTATAAGACCAAATGTGGACGCAAAGCCACACCCTGACATATCACGCCAGTGTTTGCAATCTGAATCAACGCTGCACAAGTGTTTACCTGAACTCTGGACTCAGTGAGGCCGATCCTCAGCGCCAGTTCTTCCCTCATGAAGATGTCAGGGTAGTGGGTTTTGGCGAAGCTGCGCTCCAGCTCGTTGAGCTGCGCCGGGGTGAAGCGCGTCCGGTGCCGCTTCTGTTTCTGCTGGCTGGCGGACTGACCGGAGCTCTGCTGCGGTTGCTGCTGCTGCTTCTCCTGCTCCTTCCCGTTCACGGGCATGCCGGCGGAGTTGGATCCCACAGTGGCGATGTCTTCGCCCGGCAGGAGGGTGGTCCCCTCTACTGAGTCTGAACCAGGGGCCATGTCTCCCGGATGCCCCTGGTCTGGCACCCCACCTCCCAGCCGGCACTTGAGAGCCTCTCGGTGTCCGAGTAACTCTGCAGCATCCTTCATCCCTGAGAGGATGAGGAGGATAGAGGCTTAGAGTAAATACACGGCGAATCTTAAAGCGCAGCATCTTTAAATGAGCGTCTTTGTTTGAGAAAAGCAGTGGATTAATTTACAGACATGTAACAATGAAGACAATAAAGCTGGAGTCATAATTTTATACCGTAATTTTTACTGTCAGATCATTCCTGATAAATAACTGTAAAGAAATGCTTCTACCAACGATAAACCACTTAGCTGTTAACACAATTAACTACACAGTCTATTTATCACTTCAAAAGGTTAAACAAGAAGTTGAAATCTTACACTGGAGTTTAGGGCCGGAGTTTAGTGATGATAACTCACCGAGCCGAGCATCCAGGAGGTCGGCGTGAGAGAGCATCGCGTACCGCTCCAGGGCGAAATGCGCTCCAAAAAAATCCTACAACTTTGGAGCAATTTAAAAAGTATATATCGTCTAAATGAACGAAAATTCGGTTTGTGGTTAAAAAAGGAGGTCCCTTGCATTATAATGTACTTTAGAGCGATGGGGAGGCGCTTATTAGTTGAAAGAACCCGTGAGCTTCCTCAAATAAGAGCCAATCAGAGCGGGAGGTTGGAAATGTCAGCGACGTGACTCCCTCCCTCTTCTTTTTTTTTTCTTTTTTTCTCTTTCTCTCTCTCTCTCTCCACAAATACGCACGCACGCACGCAGGCATGCGCGCGCACAGACCCAAACGCGCACGAAACCACTACAATTCAATTCAATCCTCTGCCATTCCGTCCTCTGATTTATTAGCTTTTCATGCTCAAATTATTCCACGTTAAACATCTTAATGTGTTTGTTTAATCTCATATAGCCTGTGCCATGACAGGACTCCTGTTCGGAGAGATACACATGTAAAATACCGGAGGTGAGCTCATGCAAAGGCTTGTTTTATTTTGCTCGGGGAGCTTATGGCTATTTGAGCCAGAAAATGTATCACCATTAAATTATTATCCATATCCAAATCTGTTTTCAAACGTCAATAAACCTGTTTACAAAGAGTAACCCTGTTTCAGAAAGGGGGATTCATTTCCCAAATTGACGAAATAATCTTTCAATTTAAACAGTCTGTGTATTTTTAAAAAAATGGTTTTACTATTGAGAAGAATAGTAGGTTGGGTGTGTTCTGCATAGGTCACAGTGTGGGCTTTGGTCATCAAAGAAAAAAAATGTAGGAGATGAGAAGCCTTATAATGCCAGGCCTCTTCTCAGCACCTCAGAGCCCCACTTCCCTCCCTGTCCTTGGATCACAAACAAAACGAATATCGCCCCCATTCCCCCATGGCAGGTGATTTGTGGAAACAAATCGAGGAAATAAATAAATAAACGAGTACAGATGGATTTAAGCTCTGTTAGTGATCGGCCGCTTTAACTCCCATCGACTTTTCATCAGCACGGGCGCAATTAAAGGTATTTAGGCCTGTTTGGTTCAAACAAACTCAGACGTGGTAGACCCTAAACGATTGTGCCCCTTTAGCAGTGGTCCATAAGTAGGTCTATTATACAATTAACAGGACAGTCATTGATCTGCGCTCTTACTTCTCCAGACAGTGCTGGTTAGAGAGGGCTTTTGGCAGATGTCAGGGTGAGCCTGGTGAATAGACCACCGCCTGGGACTAAATGGGTTTCTTTGCAGCCGCACAAAGGAAGCGTCCGAGCGAGGACTCCAGTCTCTCCTCCTGCGCCACATGGAGGCAGCTCATCTTTTATGCTCCTCAACCGCAATCTGCCGGGACGCAGGGAAGTAGCCTATATGTGGCGCAGCGTGAAAACTTAAGGAAATGGACTGGTGCATGGTCCACTGAGATGAGGAAAGCTGTGACCAGCTCCCGAAGGTTCAGGATAAGCAATCAGCAGCAGCAGCAGCAGCAGCAGCAACAGAGGCGCGATTCGTTTGATTCAGACGTGTAGACAAGGAGAGAGGAGAGGGACCGTCTGTGTTGGGAGTTGTAAGGCCAACCATTGCGTTTGTGAAGGGCTTGAGGCAGGAGACACGGTCTGTATGCTCTGGAAAGTTGTTTGATTTCCAGTTACTGTGAGCAAGAAGACAATCCATGTAACATTTTTAAAATCTAAATTTTAGAAATGAACTCAGTACATGAGGGTCGTAGATCATTTTAATTTTAGCTACAACAGGCTATTAGCTTTTGTTCCACAAAGTGTGCATTCATAAATGAAAAATGTATGATACTATTTAATAAATTTCGAATTAAGTAAATGTAATAATAAATTACATTCATTTAATTCAAATTCAGGATTATCTTGATGCCATTATTCAAGTTATCTGGGACTAATTTTATTTTTAAAAATTTTAATTAAAAAATAAATGAGCATACCAAACACGAATGCAATTATTATTATCATTATTACAATAATGATAATAATAATAATAATTATTATTATAATTATTAAATTATTAAAATCTGTGTTGTATAAGTATTTTTTCTTTATTTCCTGTTTTTTTCCTATAGAAAAATAAACAGAAAATAATAAGATATTGATTTAACATATACTACTACTACTACTACTAATAATAATAATAATAATAGTAATAATTATAATAATAATATTAGATTAGTAGCTATCATTTTAAAACACAAAGCCTCATTCAGAATTATTCATATGGACGTCCTGTTTACATAAGTTAAGGCACGTGTCAAAATCAAAAGGTTGTAGTTATTTTAGCCCACTGCCTGATAAATATTGATATTGTGATGCGTTGCAGCGAAAACAGCCCGGATAGCAGATATCCCCTCAGCTGTCCGATCCTCAGCCTGTAACTTATTGCTGTAATAAGAGGAACCCACTTGAAATGGGTCTATGTCTCACTCAGCCTCCCTAACTGGACCACATCAATCTTCCCCAGTAAAAACACACTCACATACAATCCTCCCGGGTTAATGCGGCGCATCTGAGTGCGGAACGGCTGTTTACACGCGAGGAGACACTTTTAATGGAAGCGCACCAAAAAACAAATGCAATTTTGTAGAGCAATTTCAAAGATCAAGAATTCCGTGTCCACCCTCTCCGCGCTTTTTTAGCAATCAAACTGCGTTAAATCCATTGCTCATATGGGCCTTTGCAGAACAGGTTAGAATAATACAAGTAACACAAGGCAGACGCAGGGATGAGATCCTTTACACCACAACCAAATTGTAACATGGACCAGTAGGCGAACTGGTTGTTTCTTATGTTCAGGCCTATTGCTTCGCCTCGTAGGCATCTGCATTCACTCAGTTATAGAAATCTAAAAGGAAAATCGATTTTCCATCTGCAGAAACGGCTCTCTAACAAATCACACTGTAGTTTTGTGCAGGTGGTTTGATGACAGCCAGAGGAATAAGGAGCGCACCAATAGGTGCGTTGCATCCGAGATGCAGCGAGACGCGAGGGTGGAGAGCCGCAGACAGGCAAACCCATTAGAGGCTTCCCTCTTCGGCCACCCAGCCTGGCTGCACCACCCCGCGCATCTCATGCCCCAATTAGGCCCGCTGCCCTCCGCCTGGTCTCCGTTACTGCGTGATCTGGTGCACAGAGCGGTAATCACGGCTTCAAATAAAATAATCAGCAAAGAAGAGCGATTTCCTTAATGAGGAAGAAGAGGCGTGTGTCACGGAGAGGGTGGTGTGGTGGCGGCGAGAGGGAGTACGTGCTTGCGTGTGTGTTGTGTGTGGTTGGTGGTAGTTTTTTTTTGGGGGGGGAGTGTTATTAAAACAGCAATGAAAGTCACAATAGGTGCCATTAAGACAATGGTGTTTTGTCTCAACAGCTTTAAAAATGTCTCATTACTTCTTGACCTCATGCTCAGGTCGTCTATTCTTAGGATGCTGGGATCGTCTGTAATTAACAGACACAGACTGTGTGAACGGCCTCAGGTTACGTGGTTCATCAACATTAAGTTCAGCACATCATGCCAGTCAAAATTAAACATAAAGGTGGAATGTTTCAACAAGTTTAGTGAGTTCAATATCCCCAAGGAAAAGTACATTCATGAATACACTGAGTCTCTTTCCAAACTATGTTATACTGGCCTCATTGGTACTGAGGTTTTTGGAGGAGAATCAGGTGGTTTGTTTGCTGTTAAGCCAATAACGCCTCCAAAAGCCTCAACTTTAACTTCACCACTACCCTACACATCAGAAATACACGACTGCACTTAGGCTCTCAACACAACCAGAACAATTCTGGTTCTGTTGAGAGCTTTCTTCAATCCATCAGCTTGGAAATGTTTAATTAAAAAACAGTCAAATTGTGTCCTCAGTATTATTACCCTTCTGCAGGTGAATGTAAAAAAGGCCTCTTAAAACTAAGTGCTTAATAAAACTGTGCCATGTTGTGATGATTTAATGAACAGCTTGCTCTCCACAAAGAGACCATAAATATTGACCACTCAGCTAAAATTCCATTGATTGACCAAGAGGCTTTAACGTCTGATTAGTTGCCTAATTGACTAAAAGGTGGCAGCCCTAAACATCACACACAGAGTCACTGCAAGTCCCAAAGACAGAAGGCTAGTGGGGCTGCTGGTGGCTTACAATCACAACAGTAAACATGCATGTACAAATCATGGATGCCTACAGTGTATAAGTTATCACATATCATCCACTAAAATTCAAAAGGAGCTGGACCTGCCAACATATATTGTGCCAAAAACCCAATTAAGCTAATTTATTTCTTAATAAAATGATTTGTGGATTAACACATTTCTACCCCCTTTAAAATCAATTAATTGCTGAAAATCCATGTGAAAAATGTGGTGATCAATTTGAAATCAAAGCTGTTTTCCCCTCTTTCTGAAAACTGACATTTTGGAAATACAAGGGTTTAAGGACAACAGCAAAATAAATCTTCTTTGAAATCTGTTTTGACAGTTTATTGGCTGAGAGGTTTGCAGCACAACTCTGATAAAAGCTTGATTCCACTTGATCACGAGCCCTGTATGTTTTCATTATTTCTCACTGCTGGCAGCCGTGTAAAGCAGCGTCGCTTGAATGTGCTTTTTCTCTGTGTTAATTTAATTTCTATGCATAAATACTCTCATTTTTTTAATTAATCGTATCTTAACTTAATCACATTTAAAACAGAAGCAAAATATTTAACTAACAAGGTTAGAGCATTAAGCATAACCTGTAATCTTTTGTATTTACAGCCTGACCTCCGTCAATTAGGCTCCTCCAGCTGTCTACAGATGTAATTCCTTCTCCTCCCAGACACCTTGACTTTCCCTCCAGTTCTGCTCCAGCTATTAGAATATGTTCTTTCTTAAGTCCGGTCATTAGTTAGGTCCATTACTGTGGCTCCATCATTAGGAAGCTGTAATGCATCATTGAAGGTAATGAGTGCCTTACATTACAGGTGCCAGCGAGCCTCAGACACACTGAACCAGACCCTCTTTTACACTGCAGCCTGAAAACAACTCCAGTTTTAGTCATTTTAACCTGTGAGAGTAAAAGTGATGGTGGCTTAAAACAGGTTATAACCAATGGTAATGTAATATTTAAAGAGGTATGAAAGCTTTTATTCACACAACAATACCAGGGATGCTTTGTGAGAGGGAAGACGATAAAGTAAAACATCACTGTTTGTGATTTAATAGTTTCAGATGGTGAGAATAACTTGTGATTATTCTTGTGGCAAACACATGTACCGCACATATATCCTCACACACACTCGTGCTCCTAAAATACCAGATAAAGGGGAGGACTTGGGTCAGTAGTGTCTCTGAGTAGCTTGAAATTAGAAACATGTGTTGGTAATTATCAACGCAGCAAAGCCATCATGCAATTTAATGCCCAGCAAATTAAAGAATAAATGGGACTGCCCTTTGACCTTGCTCACTTGACTTGTCGAACTGATCTACCTGATAATTTGGAAGTGTGTGGCCCACTCACCTGAGGCTTATATAGCCACACACACACATACACACACACACACACACACACACACACACACACACACACACACACACAGGAGGGCCAATATACTGTAGAAAGAGAGAGGGAGAGATACGGTACATGTACATGTAAACACATCCCAAAGATGAGCTCCGGCTGATTGTGTGATGATAGGGACGCTGTGAAGGCAACAGTAAAACCTATAAAATAAAAGGAGAAAAGCACGCACGCACGCACGCACACACACACACACACGCACACACAGTTTCTGTTAGGCTGGTTGTTGTCGCTGCCCATCGCTAATTCCTCGCAGCTTCCTCAAAGTCGCAGTGCTTATTTAACCCAGCCAGTTCAGCCTGTCTCACTCACAACCCCACACTTTCCCATCCATCCATCTCTTATCATCCTTCTCGTCTCCTCCCCTCTCTCTCTCCTCTCTTTCGCCCCCTTCTCCTCCCCTTCTCCATCCACTCCACCACATTTCTGCTGCTTCTTCTGTTACAAACACGGCGCACTACCCCCAAGATTAATTTGATCAACAATTTACCACCTTAACTGTTGAAGGTAAAATGTGGGGCAGTTTTCCTGATTGTTAGTGAAATGTGCAAGTACACTGATGATAAATTTTGATTATTTATCAATTACAACCAAAATGAACTAAATCTATTGAATAAATTCCCATTTTATTTGCCATAATAGAGTTTGAAAATATGGTTATTGATAATGATTCCGGCTAATAGTCTTTTCCGGCTGTGGCTGGTTATTTGTCGGAATGACAACACAAAAACTCATTTTTTCACAGAATCAGCTTGAGTGGAGTGGTGAGGTCGATCTTCATTAATTAGTCAACATTACGGAGCTGATACGCTGTAATACGCGACGCTTTCAGAAAGACTCAAACACTTTGTCATATTTTATGTCAATTACCGTCATTTCTGTTGTAATTCCATCAAGACATCTTGTGGCTAGTTAACATATGCTATGTAAAGCTCCCCTGTCCTGCCCTCTCTGGGAGTTTAACAGATGTGTCTGTTTTTTTTTTTTTTTTTTTTTTTGGAGAAGGGTGTGCAGACAGGCTGATGATGAAATGGGCCCCAGCTTAATTTCTTATTTCCGTGGCTGAGGCGCTTTGGTGGGAAGGGTGGAGCATGTTTTTTTGTTGTTTTTTTTTTTAAATGGACCCACACCAGCCCTTGTTAATGGAAAAGCAGTCATGGAAAATAGAGAGGAAAAATTGGAATTAGGTTCAGAGCTGCCACACACACAACAAGGATAACTATGAGCTACGGGCCTATTTCCACAGACACAAATTAGTGCCGTCATTTTCTCACACAGCCTCGCGCTATTAAGCAAAAGTGATCTTTTAGTTTTTTACTATAATTTTATCAGAAAGGTGTGTGGACACGATTGCACGGCCTGAAAGCGTATTTAAAATAACAAACCAAATGCCATTAAACAAAAAATCCATGTAGAAAGAGAAAGGAAATATTGTTCCGTATACTGCCCAATGAACTAAAACTGGATTCCATCTTAAATGTGTCTTACATTAGCCCTCCAGCCTGACCCGGTGGGAGACAGGAAGGAGCCGGAAATAACTGCGATATCAGCCTTTTTAATCAACGATGAGCCCCCTGCACCAATCATGGCTGCTGGTTAACCTAATGATCAGTACGCACTGCAGGTAAACCGCCGCGCTATGGAGCCAACACAGGGGCCAACTGGGTAGGTGAATTAACCCAGTCCAGATCTATTGGCGCTGGTAAAAGGCTCTGGTTAGCGCGTGGCTAACTGTACTTGCAGGTATTGGCAGTGGGTATAGTATCCAACATTGTCTCTCTCATATGCCAGCAGGCATATTCATAATCGATGCATACTTTTAATTGGACAGGTTGTCTGTTAGTGGACACCGAAGGCTGTGCAGGGCGGGGTACTAAAGGCACTGTATTTACTACATGGTTATTGTTGTGGGATAAATAGGTCGGGGACGTTGGAGGTTTTCATAAAAGCCAATCAATGCTTCTGTTGTTGCATGACAGTCAATTATATTTGAAAATTTCACACAGTGACCCTTAAAATTTAGTAAAAGTATTAAAGTTACAATTCTGTAATAAGCATGAAATGCTATAGACTGGAAATATCAATATTCAGCAATCAAAATGCAATGATGTAGATTTTTTAATGCACTTCATATATATATAATGAATAACTGTTATCTGTGGAGCCATCAGTTTGGCAACACATTTCATTGATAAATTACTGCAAAAGGCAATGACCCATATTAACTCTGTAAACAGACAATTCAACAGTTTACCGTCTTACAGACAACCAGATAATTGTTTCCAATTGTTACAAAAGCACAAAAATAAAGAAACTTTAAAATGTCATTTGCTTAATTAGCGAGTGGACCAAATATACCCAAACACGACTAAGGAACTTCAAAAAAAAAATATAGGATGACTGGTGTGGTGCAAGATATGGAATCAATAAGGTTAGACAGAAATATCTTCATCACTAATGTGGCTGTGTAAATGAAATCAGCCGCTATTAGCCTCATTTCTGTGGGAGGGCAATAGAGGCGAGAAATGTGAATTAATTCTCCTAAGCCGGAAACGACCCACTGATGCTGGGTTGAAAGGTTTTCATTCCGTATCCATACCATTCATTATTTCCAAAATGAACTCCTGGTAGAGGTAGGCTGCGCTGCCTTGACCAATAGGCTCATGACTTTTCCTATTTCGCCTTGAGGCAAAGGAGAGCCCGGGGCACGATTAAAATATCACCCCGTACTGTATGAGTTTAAAATTGGGCCATATGTTATTTGAGTAGCTAAAGTACCATCTGATGAACACTGCCTTAACTGTCCTCTTTTCATTTCTCCTCACGATTGATGATTGTTACCCCGGTGCCAAGCCTCTGGTCTGCTTGATTTTTCTTTCTTTCTTTTTTATTAGGGCAGCAGCGGACTGCCAGTGCTGTGGCACAGGCTGGAAGTGGGAGACGGAGTCACCGGTGGACATAAAGCAGTTTTTGGCGTGCCTCTAATTGATATTGAGCGAGCTGCCGGTGAGGAGCACAGGGCCAACGCCGCTTAATCTATGCTTTAATCAGCGTGTGTAATGTAGAGTGGTGCGGCCGCTCAGAGATAGTGCAAAGACTTACAAGCAACGGTCTGTTTGGGGTCCGGGGAAAATATTACCAATTGTCGTGATTAAAGAAAACTAAAGACACTGGGCTTTTTGTTTTTAGCGGAGGTGTGAGGGGATTCCGGCTCTCAGCAATCAATTGACAGTTCTGGCGCCGTCCAAGGTGCTGAAGCTGTGACGCCAGAGTTCACGCGCAGGTTAATCAAACGCGGGGCCCAACCCACTAACTATATGTTTGTATTTCTGCTAAATTCAAACAAATTCTCGCAATTATTGGTGTCTTATACTTTACAAGAACCTGATCACACCCCAGGAGAAGCCAATTAGCGGACGAGGCTGCTATTGTGGGTGGAACAATCAAAATTGAAGGAGAGGGAGGGATGAGGCAGGAGGAAGGGCAGGTCAAGACCGAATAGCAAAGCGAAGACAGAGGTGCGGTGTGGAACACTGTCAAGTACCAACAGGGCATTAGAGATTTATCTAACAACACACACAAACCAATACCGCATACGCACAAGCAAAGCTGTGCGTGCACACACACACATGGCTACACGTGCTCCTACCATCAGGATGACGTCGCCTTCCACATATGCACGAGCAGCAGAGTTGTTGTGGCTATATTATACTAAAGAGTGGTCAGAAAAATAGAAACCCAGTAAATGTAACGCAGCAACAAATCACCGACATTTGTGTAACCCGTACCCGATAAGCAAGGACATCGGTGTAACACGTGTTGATTTATGGTGATTTAGTTATATTGGATTTCATTATGAGTTTGTAATGATTAAGTACATTAACGTCTAAAGGTATGAATCACTGGAGTAAACGTTAAACAAGCTGATGCAGTCCGGCACAGAAAAAGAGTTCCTTGAAATTTAGTAGTTTGCTATCAACCTCGAGATTTTGAGAACTGATTGTGCTGGTCGCACAGGTGTTTCTATTTTTCTGGTCATTCAGGCAAAGGATGGACAGACAGAAAGAAAGGGAGAGGAGGAAAGTGAAACAAATGGCACACAGGGCAGTTGATCGCCATTTTACACCTAGAGCCTCAGCAAAGCTGTTCGACAGTCTGCCTGCAGCTGAGATTAGCTCATCTATCCGGTGTCAGTGACGGTCAGGCTGTCCAGAAAAATCACAAAGAAGGAATGGGTCTGACTGAGGTGTGCGTGGTTTGTGTAGAGGAGAGAGTAGAGAGAGAGAGAGGGAGAGAGAGGAGAGAGAGAGAGAGAGAGAGAGAGAGAGAGAGAGAGAGAGAGAGGCCAACTGATTACTCATACAAACAGACTGAAATTGACTGCGGTGCTGTGGGAATGCGGGAGGGCGACGGGGAGGGATGAATTGGGCTCATGATGAAACAGAGTACACCAAGTCTTTCCCCGGCTGGGTCCACTTCCCGTCCCTGAAAAGCAACACTGTCCTTTTCATCAATCACACCCTGCGTGAATTTACAGTATAATGGAAGCACCACCAGACGTACAGTCCCTTGTTTTCTTTTTACAACATGCAGGCAGATGTGTGTAAGCATAGCCTATTTCAGATAGAAAGGTAGTTTTTATTGGTCAATATAACTGAAGAGGATCCCCCTGAGCAAATAATAAGATATCCACCAGCCCACAAAGTGACAACTTCGTTAACAACAGATTGATGGCACGCAAACCGAGAGAAAATCATGGCACTTTAAAGGTTTTCGAGACATCTGAATCATTGGTTGACAAAGTATCACCTTGCAACAAAGTGGATCCTGTAACTTGGGAGAGATATGACCGATGAACCCTTGTGGTTGTTGTTTAATAACGAGAAGCTGTATCTGAATCTCCTTATTTATCGTCTTATTTAACTGCAATCACTCGCAAAATTAAGTTGACCACATTGAAATCTGAAATTAGATCCACATCCTGTAATTTTAATTAAAAAAAAAAAACTAAACCAATATACATTTGATTGGAACCATGTTTTAAAAAGGTTGTTATTACTCTTGTCGTTTTAATTCACAACCAAAACCTGCAGAAATAAGTCGTATTTAATAGAAATATTGTTCTATTTCTTTTATTTATTTCTAACATTTTGCCTAAATAAATTGCAAAGCAAACATTGAGCAGGCATGCTTTCTCAGTCTGTGCTCCCATTTGTAAAATATCCGGGAGGGATGGTGAAATGGAGATATCAGGAGCGATCATATTTGGCGAGGCTTTGACAATAGGCGCAGTTACGCCCGCTGGCGCACTGCTTTGTTTATATAGACCAGCCCATCTCAGCGCCAGGCGTTTGCGGACCGTGTACGTGCGTGTGTATTGACGTGTGTGTGAATGCAACGTGTGTGAGCGGTGCCGTCCACAGGCGGCCCTGTGACCTGGCGAGGGTCACCTGTGAGGAGCGGACATCCCGGTGAAAGACGGAAGACAAACCAGAGCTCTGTGGAGGCAGACAGCTCCAGGTAAACCTTCCAGCCTGAAGCCGTTGGGAAGTTTTGAAGGTGACCACACACTTTCCCTCGTGCACTCTAGAAATGCCAACGTCCTGTATGCACCCTGCCTCTCCTGGTTCCCCTGCGCCTAATCCGCCCATTATATCATAATAGAACGACCCGAGTTATTTCATAAATAAAGTGCCTTTTGAAAGAGATTAAGAAATATGTGCGAATTCCCTGGCTTAATTTATTTGATCATTCCACATTGGTAAAGCAGCGTGTGCCTAAAATGATACAAAGTTTTCAGTTCCTTTTTCTATTATGTGTGGAGAAATTAGACCATAGGATTTCATCAGCGCTGGTGGTTCCCTTTTGACAAAGAATCAGGGGAGAATTTGTTGCATCTGGTCATAAATATTCCCAACTGCGTAATTATTTGAGGTTTCTGCAACATGGCTTAAAACCGGTAACCTGAAGCTGTGGCTGTCCCTAGAATTGGTCTAGATTTGATATTTTGCACATTGCATAATGAGAAACGGAGGAAATTGTGTCATCCGCTTCCAAGAATTCTATGAATTTAAGAATTTTAAGTTTCATCCTCTGCGGTCGAGATTTTGCCTCAGCCCCAGAGTGAGCGGCAGAGGGGCGGGGCGCGCAGCACGTACGCGGCTCCACGTGCGCCCAGACGTGCCTCAGGGTGGGTTCTGGAGCTTTACAGCAGCCCTGCAAGGAAACAATGTAACCCACGTGTTATAAAATAATAGTATGAAAAAAAAAAGGTTAATATTATTTTGATTGATATTAGCCTCAGTCAAATAAGCAATAATATTACCAGGAGATGTATAGAATATACATTTGTGATGTTGTGTAATGGCATTTGCTTTATGCCCTGTTCGCTGATTTATTAAACATTAGCAGAAGGGCTGTACATTCTTTTCATTTTCCATCAGTTAACAAAACACACGCCTGTATGGGTTTTGGCTACAGTGCCTTGATTTATTGGTTAGGTTTAAGGCTAGAGGAATTCATCTAGATTGGTCTGTGAGACTTAATTATGCATTATCAAGAAAAGACGAGTACGAAAGCTAAGTGTTCTATGTAATTGGTAATGGAAGAAGGTAATTTTAGAAATTTAGTCCAATCAGTAATGATTATGAGGCTGTGAGTAGGTATGATGTTAACCTAGTTACTCTTACACTTGATTCTAGCATATCAAATATTAAATATAATAAGCTCTACAGAAAGAGGAAGCCCTGTTCACACATTAAAAATATTAGAAAATTCATGTTTCTAAAGTTAATGTAAATTCTACAAAATTAGTTCAAGAGTACCAAATCCTAAGATAATCACCTTTCTCGTAGGATACAATATTATTAAGGAAGATCCACCCATAGCTGGTGGTGGTGGAGTGTGTGTCTCATGTGGGCGCCTGGCCCAATTGAGAGCCGTGATATCAGAAAGCAAAAAGAGGGACGCTTAAGAGCACTGATGAATGTCTTGAGATAGATGTGCAAGTGACCTGGTACATTACACCTCCTTCAAAGCCAGAGCAATGAAGACAGCAGGTCCGCCCTGCCACGCCCAAGTGTGTGTTGTTGTGTCTTTAGGCTGTGTCTTAAACCAGCTTTTCCAAGGTAGTCCAAATTTTGTGACTGTGTTCACAGGTCTTGTGCTTGCTGTCCCCCCTCCCTTTCTTTTCCTTTTTTGGTACACATTTGTAAATGTGTGGAAGTGCTTACGCTTTTACATGTGCTTATTGCTTTAAATGAAGTGCTGCACTCACAGATTATATTAATTATCAATTAACCTGTTGATTTTTTTTCCTCAGTCATTTGATTATTTGTTTGATGTCAAATAATACGGGAAAATACCATCAAATTCATTTCTATAGTCGGCTGGTGTCTTCGTCTTTTTGTGCAAGCAACAGTTTAACATCAAATATATCTAAATTGATAATGATATAAACCAGAGAAAAGGCAAAATCACACTTTCAAGAGGCTGAACTGAGAATGTTATGTTTCTGCCTTTGCTAGATGACTGAAAGATAAATGATTATCAAAACAAATGTGGGATTAATCTTTCTGCCTAATCAACCAATTGCTGCAGTTCTGCTCTTTTAATGTTAAAAGAGTTGTTTTTCTTTTCATCTTAATTTCAGGATCATAAGAAATTCCCTGTTATGGTTGATTTTAGTTCATGAAAAGTGGATAAACGTGATTAGCCGACAGTTGCTATTTGAAGTCTCAATACTGTTCTTAAAGACAGAAATGGTTCAATGGCCTGAATTACCGCAACTGTGGCTTTTATTAGAGGGAAGAAAGCTGAGCCAAAAACAAACACAACCACCATCATGGAGGGGCATCACACAAAATATCCTTCTTAATATTCATATAGCTCATAAACAGGCTGCATAATAATTTCACCATTTCAAGGGATATTAGACCATAATGACCAGTCCACCCCTCTACACCCCATACAGCCCTACAGGCTACACACACACATACAGATATATTAATTTCAACCTCTGGGCAGGCCAGTGTCGGGCCAATTTCCTATAGTGAAATGAAAGGCGAGCTTAATGTAATGTGGTCTTCACAGCCGTGAGATATTATTCGCATTCATCACCCAGTATGGGTTCAGAAAGAGTAAGATTTTGAAACAAGAAGGGATTAAAGGTGGATTAAAGTAGGGAGCAGGTCAAGTGAGAGGGAGCAAAGAGGAGATAGAGACCAAACAGGGATACAGGATTGGAGGGCTCACAGCACACATTGAGGTTTTTGTTTTTTTCCCGGGAAAAACAACAGCAGCTATGAATGTGTTCCCACTGAATCTACAACCACAAGCTTCCGAAACAAATAGAATCATTACACACACACACAAACACAGCAGCAACAACAGCAGCAGCAGTAGCCAACCATGATTCTACTCTTTTGAGTTAATGGGAATAAAAATACCCAGTGTATATAAGGATGCTGACAAATAGGTCATTTTCCCATTTGCTGGCCCCATTGGGCATGACACCGATGGAAGTCAGGAGGCGGTGTGACAAAATGGCAGCACCTTGCCCACTGCATGGCTCATTGATTCTCCTTCTTATTACCCTCCAACCCAGCTGGCTGCCTGCCCCCCTCTGCCACACACACACCATACGCGCACACATGCAGTGCCTCGCAGGAGCAGAAACAAAACACAAGTGCATGTAGCCATGCCCAGTGAATACACACACACACAGCATGCAAATGACACACACGGAAAACACAGGAGCAAGGAAGGAGTGGGAGGCAGGAGAAGAAGAGGCAAAGAGAAAGTAATAGGAGGTTGGAGGAAGGCAAGAGACAAAACAGGAATGTGTTTCATATTTTATGGTTTAACAGGCCATGAGATGTTGGCTCAGATGGAAATTTCTGTATCCAGAGGAGGAGAGATACAAAGCTAAGAAAAAATCGAGAATAGAGAAAATAGAGAAATCAAGATGCATTGATGACTCAATTAAAAGTCTTTTGTGAAGGTGGAGTCAATCGTCCTGAAATGTTTGGTTCATTTAGAAATTCCAAGCTGTCAAAGACTGATAGTTTTGATGAGGGGATTGGCCTGTGCAATGCCACTGTGTCACACAGACAAAGTGCAGAATAAACTGCGATAAGGACCATCTACTGAGTTTCATCAGAGCCAATGAGGATAATATCCTCCCCCGCACAGGAACATCCAAGCAGATTTCCAGACAATCAGACAAGTCCAGACAACTGTCACTGCCGAATGTATTGTAATTGAAAACACCACATCGCCATACCTGTCAGCGAGGCGGTGGTGGAGCTTGGAGGAGCAATGACAGCGACCCCTGTGACAACATGCAGAGGTGAGCCAAAGGAACTACTTCCTTTTGGACAGCAGGAAGTGACACGGGTCAGAGGGAATGAGGCTCGACGTAGCTGAGCGAGAGATAAGGCCTGTCAAAGACGAACGAGGGAAATGTCTCTATCATCACTGTCATAACAAAAGCAGACTTAGTCTTCCTTTATCCCCTCGAACAGAGAGATCAACCCACCGCTGACCTCAGACTTAATTACTCATGCATTCCTTGACCTTGAACCACAGAGGTAATAATTGTGGTCTCGGGCTAAGATGAATGGTTTGTGTTCATAAAATGCATGTGTCTCTGTGTGTGTGTGTGTTCATCTAATTCACAAAAGGAAGAATAAAATGGAGAGGTTGCATGTTAGATTAAAGCAACACATATCCATAACACAGAGCTGTTATGTGTTCGACTAATACAGAAAGTCAGCAATTAAGATCATCTTTGTTCCATTAGGCTGCAGAGTAATGTAATATTCTTTTGGTTTGTAGCCTTTATTCAGCGTTTACATTATATCTTTGCCATTAATCTTCCAATTTTCTGATCAAGTCCGATTATGAACTTTGGTTAAATGTAAAGGCTTATTGCATTCAGTGTCTTTAGTACTATTTCTAATGAGGGACTTTTTTTATAAGAAAATTCTGTTTTGACTCTTTAAATTAATAATTTACTATTACTTAAATAGATCAGTCAAAAGGTTGGTGTATATCCTCTATTTGTAATTTGTAATTAATGTTATGTACATTACTGCTTATATATATATATATATATATGTTACATAGGTGCAAGAAGGTAAGAAAGTATTAAGATCACTTCTAAAGTATCAGGAACTAAAACTAGACTACTCATGATGTTAAAAAATGGTCCCAGAGTATTTTACCATCTATATTAAATATTATTACGGCCATTATTGATGCATTCGTGTGTGAGCTGAATTTTACAAAGTTATTGTTATATTCATATGGAGCTGATTTTAACCTGCTGTTGGTAGGGTTATCTGCATTGAAATCTCAAGCTCATCACATGGTTTATGCATTTTAAAAACTTTTCAAATAAATGAAATAAGTGAAGTAAAAAGTAAACAACTTTCCTCTGAATTATATTCGAGTAAGAGGAAGTATGAGGCAGCATGAAATGGAAATACTCAAGTAAGTGCAAGCACCTTACCGACTGAATTTAAGAGCTGTGTAACAAATCTACAAAATATTTATTGACCATTAATGAAGCAATTTGTTACTTTGTCACTTATAACCCTATATATATAAGCCCAATTATATAGGCCTATTTCTTTTCACTTAACTCTTTGCCCTCACCCCCGTATGAAGCAATATTTTGAATTGATATATGTACAAGATATAGACTTATATGTTGACACACGCTTAGTGAGGTCAGTTCACCCACATTTGGGTTGATTTGTGTTTTTTTGCTTACTGCAGGTGTAAAAGGTGTGTAGGCACCATAAGTATATGCATGATAATGCAGGTTTGATGGTTTCAACCACGGCCCCTGCTTTAAAAGTCCATTTGGACTCCTGCCTACAATCACCTTTCTGCCATCACTGGGGTAACGGAGCCAGGCCTAATTAGGTATGTGCATTAACAATAATGTTCTAACAGCCGGCAGACTGATTAGATCTCAGTTATAGGCAGAACCCAGGCGGTAAACACGGAATGAAAAAATAATCAGTACACACACAGGCTGTGTTTCTCTCTCTCTCTTTCACTCACACACAGCTACACACACGCACAGCAGCAGCTCACTAACCTTCTCCTCCTCCTCACTTGTGTAATTACTGTATGCATATGGCGGTGAGTGGATTGGGAATGAGGCAGTGTGAGGTTTAAACTAAACCTTCAGCTTATAATGAGTCAGGCCGCCATGGCTAGTTTAGCTCTGATTGTGCTCCACTCTAATGAATGACAAACCTTCTCCACTGCACATGTATGCACATATACACACACAAACATAAACTGTTTAACTATGACAACATACCTGATGCAGTGTGTGGAGAGACGTATAAGGTGCATCTTTCACTCCCACATACATCCACACATTTAGCATGCACACACACTCACAAATACATACACACACACACACACACACACACAGACATAGACACTCAAACTCATACCCACACTGAGAATGTAGTAATCAGGCTATAGGGTTTACCCCTCCTATCAGTTCAATGGGAGGTTAATGAATGATTAGGTCTAATAATTTAGAGGAGCTCTAGCTTAGCCACACGATGCATCAAACGCTAAACAGAGTGAGATCAACAACAGAGTGAGAGCGTCAGCAACAAGAAACAATTATCAGTGTTGTGATGGTGATGTGAATGCAAAGGAGAAAATGTCAAAAATGCAAGGAAAACATGATAATCAAATTTAGTCTATCACAACGTCTTTTTAAAATTTCACTTTAAGCCTTGATCACTGCTTATAGAAGTATCCATGGTGTTGAAACACCTTGTCTGCAACTACAGAAAAACATTCTGCTGGTAAAAAGAATATTTTATTTGAACTGGTTTTTCCTGCTACTTTGTGTTCTCTGTTCAAATAAACTAATATATGTTTGAAACAAAGGCACAAACAAGGAATCAGACTGTAGCTTACTGACTGACTTTACTGTTACCCATTTGTAAACTTTTAATTTACTTTCGTTTAGGTAAAATAAAATACAGTGATAGTTAATAAAATTATTAAATGTCACCAGTCACATCCTGATTTTTGAAAGTACAATATTTCAGTCAGAGAGAGGTCAAATTTACCATTCATCTTAAAACAAAATAATTTAAACTTAATTGTAGTCATTTACCATTAAGTAGAATAACTAGACTGAATCGACCTGACTTAGGCCTATAAGTATTGTCACTGAAGTCTGAATATCTTGACAGATGAAGGAAAACAACAGTTCGACATTAAAACACATACTGAGGTAATCTCACAATACAAGCCATAGGTATGTAAAAAAATAAAAATAAATAAAATAAAACACAGGGGTATTGTTTATTTTTGTTTTGAATATTATTATTGAAGTGAAGAAAGAAGACAGTGAGGACAGTCAGTCAGTCAGCACTAGGATGTTACTTCCCAATCCCTGGCTACTTAAATACAGGGCCATATGCACATAGGGCCCAGTAGGAACCAGTGACCTACCATCAGTGAAATAATTCATGGGCAATATTAAATGCGATATTTCTCTACAGTGTTGGAATTTTATGAAGTATTTAAAGCACCATTCCTCCAGTAAATTCTAATGGCCTTTACTTATTCATACATTTCTCCATTTCTACCTCTACAGTGACATTAAAATGTTTTGTATCTCCACCAACTTAAAGGCTGGGAAATGTATCCTAGTTTACAAAGTAAAACACACATACATATATGCATATACCACACACACAAACACATATATTGGTGTGTGACTTTATAGATGTGTGCTCTGGTTTCCTCTCTGCTGCATTAGGCCCAGTTTGCAGCCATCTCCTCTGATGGCAATTGTTGTCCAAGTTTTAATGTTGATTTATTATCCACCCATAAATTAGAAAAAATATGTTTGAGAATTCCATGGCGCAGTCAGGCTCCAGCGGACCATTCTTTGGGGATTTGGCTGACGTGTCAGGAGGCTGCATATTGCCTCATTAGGCAGCTCTTGTTTCCTGCACCAGCAGGCATTTCATACTGAGTGCTGATGGCTTACAATGTGTTAGGACAAGAGCAACAGCCACAAAAACAGCCTCCAAGCATGGGGAGAGATGTAGACCCACTCAACAGCAGAAACCCTGCTCTTTTCTTTTATGGATGTGTGTGCATGTTAAAACAAAATGACTGTTTTTATTATAAAATCATCTGACCCTTTGTATGAAGTAGTCAAATGAAGTTTCATAAGCAGCTCACGCTATGAATCTCATGAGCAACGGCCTTAAAGACTATTTTGCTAATTTTAAAGCTTCTCAGCCTTCCATTCAGTGGAAACTAATAAATGCCTCCAGAGCCAACTCATCATGTATTCCAGTTTCAGCAGTATGCAAGCCTATTTTTCTTTATCCTGCTATTATCGAATAAGGCTGATTATTACTGGTGATGATTCTCTCAGCCAGTCCTGGCTGACTTGTGTACCGACATACATACAATTTCTAACAAAGCTCAGACATCTCTGGCAACATGCAGCGCAACCCAGACTGTGCCACGGTTCTACTCAGAAATGCCAGCAGTTCCTCACACTGTGGCTAATCACAGGTCAAGGCTTTACCTCAGACACAAAGCTGCCACATCGCATGCTGGAGTTTATCCAGAACCGCTTATGAGACACACTGTACAGTGCATAATCACGACACTGGAGACAGTAGCTCATCATTGTCATCTTGTCTTGAGCTGACACCGTCACTTCATTGTCATACAAGTTAGGTTCACAGTTGATGTCCTGCTCGACTGTTTATGTTATGATGTTGGGCGGTAAATCAGAGTTGCGCAGCGTAGTGACTCAGCTGCAACCCCGACCGACATCATGCCGGCAAAGGTCATTGTGGAAATGTTGGGTGATGATGATGGGGATAGAATGAGACGGGTTCCACTGGAGATAACCCATTTTCCCACATCGATACTTTTGCCATCAGTGGCTCTCAACTCTTTAGATGCTCATATTTCTCCTGACATCTCAAGTGGTGACAAAACTAAAAACCCAATAACTAACAATTTTGATCTAAAAGTTTTGAAATAACTACAAAACAAGCCATTATTTCATTTTAGACCTTACTAGCTTGATCTAGTGTTAAGTATCTTTGTCTTGGTGGTTTAAAAATAATGCCACCAAGCCAATTCAGTTGGACAGTATTAGCAACAGTAAGGCCTCTTTGTGTGCTCAGTGTTTGTTCATAATTTCATTATTAATCCATATTTTAATCATCTTGTTAGAATTTGAACTAATTACAGTGCCTGTCACAACATTAGTTGGTCAGTTCACCTCAGAATTATTTTTTACCCAATAAGCTGGGATTTTGAGTGCCTTTTCTCATCTAGAAAAACAATGAATCTTTCTCGAGAACCATCAGTCACACAAACTGCCGTTTCGACGTGCCTGGGTTTGAGGAAACAACTGGAGTACTTTGGGGTGATATGATCACCGTGAGTAGATACCTTCCTATTGTCCCCGTCAGCAGGGGGTTAGCTATGTCTCAGTCTGGAGCAATTTTATCCTGGGCCAGCAATGGGGTGCTGAGTTGTTAGTGGCGGCCATTGTTTAATGATCTCCTCTGGCTCTGGGAGCAAACTGCGTGTAATCAGAAGGAAACTCAGTTATATCAATTTGGAGAGTCAGTTTTTCCGTTCAGGAGAGGCCGCCTGACGGCGGCCAGGACTATTACCATCCCACAGGCTGCCCTCTGACACCTACCCAAACACACACACACACACACACATATAAGTCAGCCTATAACAATTCATGTCCCTTCCATAAATCAGCCCCACTAAAAGCTGGTGATTAGCGACATCATTTCGCCCCTAAAACCCAAACAGCGACAACTGTTTCCTTCCCTGTTTCAGGGAGAAGATGGAGAGATGCACAGATTTGGTAAACGGTTGGGAAATGAACTGTAGCTGATGACTGACTTGGGAATGTAGAATAAATTCAATGCAGGTTTTGTGCTTGGGAGTTGAGATTATCGGGCTATTTATTGTGGCCAGTGATTTGCCTTTGACCTTATAGACAGACATGGTCACTGGGGAGAGATGATGTGGTGTCCTTTATGAAGCATTTTGTTGTTTTTAAGTTCAATGAAATTCTAAAGGTGAGTATATGTCAAAAGACACTAACTGAAAAGTATCAGTTGAATCAAATACTCAGAACTTTATTATGTTGGCAGCTCATCTTGTACTCTAATTCCACTTAAACAAGTCCATGTATTGCCTTCACGTCCTGATGCACCCAAGAAAATGTCTGGTTTTGAAATCAGATAGCAAAGACAATTCTTCTTATTACTAGAGTAAACTACACAACAACTGAACCCAATATATTGAAATTATGTAAATGTATCATCAGAAAACATCTTTAGTGAGTAATAAGATAAGGACAAGAACTTTATTAATCCCAAAGAAAATAGTTAAAGCACATAGCTCCATACAGTAAAAAAACAAAAAAAGTTAAATAAATATGAAACAATAAAGAATAGAATAAAGAGCAAATAAAATATAAATATATCCACCAGTATAAGCAACAAGAAGGAACAGCAGATTTAGACTTAGACTAGGACTGCCGAACTTTGGGAAACCTCAGGAAATAAACAACGGATTTGAAATTTCAGTAATGAATCCTTCCACATATTTCATTATCTTTGTCCTTTGTTTATTAAGGCACAAATTGACAATATTCAATTGCATAGCCAGGTTTGCTCACCTTTAAGACATCAAACAGACTCCACGGTGACAAACAGCGTTAGTTGACACTTAATCACTGCTTTACAGTAATTTTGTTTTCCTTCCCACCCGGTCCTTTAAGTATCATTTCTGGTGCCTGGCTAGCTCTTTAAATTCTATGTTTTTAATTTTGATGTGGTGGACAATGCATTGTAATATTCTCTACTCTACTTTTCTTATCAAGAGCTCAGTAAGCCCATATGATGAATTTTATCATCTCTACATCAGCAGTGGAAGCAATTTTCAAATTATAGTAGGCCACCACTGCAGAGTAAAAACACTCCTGGTGTTTATTTGCTTTGGGGAATGTCAGCGAGAGTAAAACTATAGCAGAAGCTCACATTCAAAACAAAAATAAAAACAGTTGATGGTGCAACAGCCTGCCAGTGAACGGTACTTCTTTCTGTTGAACAGAGATATTTTTGTTGATATTGAAGTGTTGGGCTACAGAAACGGCGATTTTCATCTTTATTCTTTATTTGTCCATTGGTAAGGTTTGTAAATTACATTGGAACAAATTTTGAAATGAGACAATATGTTTTGCTTTTTACTATTGGTTTTATTTTCATTGATTAACAAATAGGAAAAAATTATGATCACAAAAACAACAAAACAAATAAAAGTTCTCATATAGATTTGTAAATTCAAGCAGCTTGCATTGAGAGTCACAGTTTTTTTTTAATTGCTAGACATTAAATTCTAATTGATATTTGTCTTTCAGCAGAAGCTGTAGTTGGTTGTTAGGCTGGAGTGATAAAAAACATTTGCCTTACAATATCCTCTTTGTTTTGTTTTCTTTTAACCACTGACGATACAAGCACCAAACACATTAGCCACCCACCCAACACCTCTCATCTACCATCCCAACACTACAGTTGGTCTCAGTGGAGAAGGATCGACGTAGCCTGATGATGGCTTCCCAAAGAGCCTACTAATGGCCTGTCACTTATCATTAGAACTGCTGAAAGGCGGGACGCTAGGGAGCATGATGCAAACAAAAGGCCCATTTTAGAACGTCAATTCCAAAAGCGCCGCCCACTCCACTCTCTCTATTCCCGCGGCCGCTCCTCTGAGGTTTTGTCCCTCGCTGGCCCCCAAGCCCCACTGTTCTCATGGGGATTAGGGATCTGCAAGAAATTAGCCGCTTGGATGACAAGCAGAGGCCAAAGGACTAGCGGTGTTAATGTCCTTTGGAACAAAAGTGTGGGATTTTAACACGTTTCCATTGCCGCCTGGCGCCTTCCACTTGCAGTGTGCGGTGCAGGTTACCTGGCAGCGTTAATCGATTGAAGCTGCAAGGCCACAGAAGGAATTGTGCCTGAGGCCTACATCATCCCGCATCTGTAGGCTCAGAAAATCCAGTGTATTTTTTAAAGGGAAATTTGAGAAGGAAAAGCATTAGTGTTGACTTACCAGAGCAAAATAGATTCATCAAAACAGTATAAAATTTTACCCCACGGACCGGGGCCAACTTAAACCAATGCTGCCCCAATACTGTCATAATGAGTGTCATTTCAACAATTTCAAACGCCAGAATTACATTAAAAATGTTTCTATTAGGGGGCTAAAGGTGCAAGACAACAACATTCAACTTTGAAGTTGCTATCGAGATTCTAATGCAGCCCAACTATCTTTGGTCTGGACTATAAGCAGTTGTTTAATTTTCTGTCATAGTTTCAGACAGAGGCAGTAGAGATCCTCAAAGAGAACATCCAACAACATCCTCTTTGACTGGGGCTCTGCAGTGCTGCTTTTTGTCCATTACGCTTGGCCTCCTCATTGACAGCCAATAAATCATTCATTTAGAGGCAAAGTAGGAGAGAACTTTCCAAACAGCTATTTCAGAGCCTGAGGCCTTTCACTGTAGTGGCTGCTGCAGGCCACAGATCTAATGTAGAGTGGCTAGGCTGCAGGCGGTGGAAGGGCCTTAAGAGACAGGAGCGTATTGCTGGAGAGGACGGGAACGCTGCCTCATTAGACCTGAGCTGAAAACCAACCTTGAAAGGGCCTGCTTCAATTTACCTGCCCCAGTTTGGAATAAAATCACCTTCAGGTGTATAGTGTATGTGTGACACACACTGTGACACACACACACACAAACACATACGTATCATAACAAACACACGCACTCATAAGCAGACACTTACAAAGAGCTTTTATACATGCTCTTCAGAGCGCACTCTTAGGTTCAGGGAAATGAGTTTAGCGCTTGTTAAAGGTAAAACCTTTACCTCTCTGCCCGATGGCCCTTTTATCAAGGTGCTTTCATTCAAATCAGAAACTGCCACCAAGCCTGCCCTGAGTTGTGTTTTTTTTTTCCTGTCCGCTCTCCTGTAGATTTGAGTACTCAGTGACTTGCTACTGCAATGAGTGGTCATGTATGAACAAAACTACATTGGTGAGCATTCAACCGTTGAACAAAAGCTGTTTGGGCAGATAAGTATACGCATACAAAGATATAGCTGTTATTATTTCATGGAATATTGCCAGAAAGATTCAGGATGAACTCAGATTTGGGGCCTTTGGTTTGTTGCCATGCTGAATTTCCCTTATAAGAGCTAAAACTCACTCAGCGTAGCCAGTAAAGAGAATCTAATACTTTACACCAGGTAGTCAGGGGCATGTGCAACACCTGTGACAAATCCCAACACACACTGAGACAAACAAAGAAAGAAAGGAATATCGCCACAGTCTCTGATATAAAGACCAGAAAAGCTGAACCGACAGAGCGGCTCTGGTGGAAGAAGAGATGGTTGAGGGAAGTAGAAGGACAGAAGGAAAAAGGGCAGATATAGAGACAAGTTGAAAAGTGAGAGTGGAGAGCAGGAAACCCTGCAGAAATGTGGTGGCAGAGATGTCAGTCTATTTAAATACTGATAAATTCTCCCTCGTCTCAATGACATGCCAAAGCCAGACAAAAGAACCTGCAGCCTGCTCCACCATGCCTGCCGCACAACACACACACAGTCAACACATCAGGGTACATCTGTGTTTATGTGTGTGTGTGTGTGTGTGTGTGTGTGTGTGTGTGTGTGTGTGTGTGTGTCAGGGGAATTCTCACATTCCCGTTCAGTCGTGGTATAAGGTACCACTGAGAGGTGATAAATCTCCTCTTCCTTGTCAGGGAGTGCTGGCACTGCATCTTCACGCACACAACTCCCACAAAACAAAGCAACAAAATCTATACTCTCTAAGCCTCTTAGCATCTTTTTCTTCCCTCGCTTTCTTTTTCACTCTTGCCTCACTCTCTCTCATCTATTCCTTCTTCGCCTGCTGTGTGTCTCCACCAGCATTTAAAATTAAGGTGTCACACTATAAGATGGATTACACACACATACACGGAGTCGCCACGCATAACTCATAAATGAGGGTGAAATGAATCAGACTCTTATTGAATGCTTGAAAACTGTGTGGTGTCCATAAGCACTACACTTGCTCTTCAACCTGCATCGATTCCTGCGGTTATTTATTTTCAAGTGAATAGTATGTACATGTTTGGACTGACGACAAAGTCTTTGTCTCAGGACGATGAGACAGGAAACAGCAGGTGATAGAGCAACATCATGAAAGGAATGGTCTGCTTATAAACATGCAATAAGCGCCTACTCAAATGGTGCCCTATGTTAGGACAATAAAGTGTCCATGCAACAGACACTCAAATGGACAGGGGGAAATATATTTGTTTGGGTTCCATCAGGTGACTACATTTCCAATTGTTATTGCAGCTGGAAACAAAACTTTTTCTCTAAATTGGCTTCTTTAAAAAATACATCACAAAATGTCAGCCCATCTTCATCACCGTTTCGCTCTTTCGCCTCCTCTTTTGTGACTTTAGCTCTAAAGCAGAGGAGAGTGTCAGTGAGCGTTCTGTTTGATTCAGTACATTTTAACCTTGCTTTTGTTGTTACTAAATTGGATGTGGTTCCAGACCAGCCCAGAGAAATGCACATAAACTGACTAACTGAGAGACACAGTCCCTCAGAAACTGGTCTAAGAGCTCTATAACTCACAACGCCCTCAACTTTATTTGTCTTACATACAGCACAAGCTTTTTTGCCGATCCAAATACTGGATGGCCTAGTGGCACAAACTGCACTGTAAATGCAAACAAAAAGGGAAATCACACTACCAAAATGTAATAAAAATGACTGAAACCTGCTATCAGTCCCAAATTTACTGATTGGTCCTTAAAAAGCACATAAACCAACACTAGACATCTAAATTTAAGTTTTGAATAGTTGCTGGCTTGTTTACATCAGTAGTGAAACAGACATATATATTATGCATGACTGTCAATCCGAGAAACACAAAATGTTTTTGATATTTTTATCTTCAACTCAACCCCTTAAAGAACTCGCTGAACATCTTGGGAAATCTACCCTTTGCTTTCTGATGGAGAGTTAGAGGAGAGGATCAATCATTCTCTTGTTAGGAAATATGAGGCTGTAGTCAGTTACCTTAATTTAGCACAAGATTAGAAGTAGTTGAAGGAAGAAATGTTCTGTAAAGGGTGTAAATAACACCCTGTAAAAACAGGAAATTATTATCACACTTGGTTTCGTAACAGATTATTAATAAAACAAGGCGTATGCACTAATTATTCAGTTTTAAAGGTGCTGGTAGGTGGATTTGCCATTTTGGACTAAGCCAGGCCAGCTGTCACCTGTTTCAATCTTTTGAATTATGCTATTAATCATTGTTAGCTCCAGCAGATGGTTAGTGACATTAAAGCAAAGGGATCTTTAAACTTACTGTCTACCAGAAAATATTTCTAAAATAACATATTTCCTAAAAAGCTAGCTAAGTCTTCAAATTATGTCCTGAGGAATATACAAATCAGTGTTAATGAAAGTTACAGACTGGGCCTTTATTAAAATGTTTTTATCTGATATGTTCAAGTGCTTGTTTGTCTGAAATGTTTCCTTGATGAGACTGCTCTGTTGATTACTTTGACCATCAACAATAGACAAATATGATCAGTATTTGAATCTGTATACCCACCTATATACACCAAGATTTCTTTTACATTCTTATTGTTGATTAACACAATCAGCTGAAAATGTGTGTGTGCAGCAGTGGTAGTAACAGCTGGTCAAATAGATGAGTGATGAGCCATGTGAGTAGCATTAACTGTGTGTGTGCGCATAGTGAAGAGACAGAGAAGATAAAGACATTTTCTCTAACACTGAACACTCTGTACAGTCTGCTCAGCCCCATAAATCATCTCTGCCTCTGGATGCTGGGCATCCCAAAAGTTAACCATTCATTTCCTCCAACCTCTGCTTTTAGCTCCACCTTTTACAGGACAGCACAAAATCACACACAGTGCAAGAGGAAGCTAGATCTTAGGGTAATCAAAATTTTACAAAGTCCTCCCAAAACAAAAAAATGGGCAGGACAATGAGTGCTATTGTATATGTGAGACAACAAGTGTATGCTACCAGATTGCACGATATCCAGAGTCTATTGTGTCTTGCAGGCTGTACAGGGTGGTATGGATGTCGGTGGTGCCCGCTGACGTGTTATTCTTTTATATAAACATTGCCTCTCATGTGACTGAGGGGGAGAGCGGTCACGCTTTGTGATGAATGACCAGAGGTGGCAACACTTTCACTCCTGACCCCTAACACGGGCGAAATAGTTTCTCACACATAGACACAGACATGCAAACACAAATACACAGACTTACATTAAAATCAAGTATGTACTATGCACAGTCAGGTTGGTAAACAGATCCCATAGTGAAAGAGACAAAACATCTGATGCAGTGAATCCACTCAGCAGATGGTGATCCAGATGCAGGTTGGTGACCTCTGGGCGTGCCTTCTGAGTGTGTGGTGAATACAGAGAGCGGCTCAATCCTTGTATTCTTTTCAAAGCTTTTGCTCGCATGAGTTTATTTCTTCTTTTTTTTTGAGTCATTAAAAAAAGACTCTTCCTTACTTCCTCTTATTTCTCACACAGCCTGACTAATAAGCCTGCCGTCATCAAAGGTATCTTCAGCTATGTCTCCAAACAAAGCATGAAAGCCCAACATCAAAAGCAGCTCCTATTAACACTAGCAGAGCCAGAGCTGCTGGACAATGCTGAGGAGCTGGAGAGGTGAGTAATAAGCAGTGACCTTCTGCTTTTAAATGTGCGCCACCAACAATATAACAAGCAGCAAAGAATGCTTATACATCAGAGGACTGAGCTCAACGCAGCTTATGCCTGAAGTGCAGTAGGAGGAAGAGAAAGGCAGGAGACAGAGAAAGAGATGGGAAGAGATGAGACATGATAGGGAGGAAAGCTTAAGACAGAGGGGATGTGTGTGGGGGCTATGAGACAAGGAGACAGAGACAGAGTGGGTGAAGGTGGTGGAGGAGGCGGCGGAGGTTTGGTGAGAGGCGGTGGGGAAGGGGAATATATAGCCAGTCTATTATCGGGGGTCTATACAGAAGCATTTAGGGACAACTAGGACACCACCCCCCTGTCACCCCAAACCATTCAGCCCCTGTCAGCCCAGCCCATTCAGCCAAACCCCAGGGGGGAGTGGCAGAGGTGGGACAGAGGGGAGGAAGCAGGACCGGGGTGGGGGTGGTGGTGAGGGGGACCGAAGATGGAGTACCCCAGAACCACCCTCCATGATGCTTCAGATGCTGTATCCTAGCAACGCACCAGGGTGTGACCAAGTCATGGCTCCATCTAGCTCACACCCTTGAACATACACACACACGCAGAGAAACACACATACAGGGCCCCGGGTGAGTATCTACTTCTGTGAGCCAGCCAGGCTCTCAGCACAATTAGCACAGATCATGCCCCACCCACCTCCCCAACCTGGCCATACCAGCAACCCCACTGGGAGCAAAACCCACCACCATCAACAGACAGAGGGGAGTTGTCTGTTACCTTAAGATGATCCACTTTTACACACACACACACACACACACACACAGAGTCTGTGTCATCCTATAAAACTCTCTATTTCAGCAAGCTGTCAATCACATACAATTAAAGCAGCGTATTGATGGTGTACCTTCTCACCGATTTTCATATGGAAATTAGTATTTAATGTGCAGATTAATTACAACATAATTTGAATTTAATTGTTTCCAATCAATTTTGTTGTGGCACTTTGTTTTGTAGTTGTGGAACTTCTTTAATTCAGTTTTAGTTCAGGAAGGAACAGTTATTAGAACACTTATTGAGCACCGCTGAAAAAACTTTAAACGTTGCAGGAAAAGAGCTTTTTAATCACAATCATATTTTCTCTTTTTTTGTGAAAAATTAGTACATAATATTTGAGATAAGTGATATTAAAGACAGAAGGTTGAATGCCTTCTTGTGAGTGAGAAACATTCTTAAACTCACTCTTGAAATCATACCTGTAGTTTATCTTTGCTGTCACCTTGTGGTGAATGACAGACAGGCACTATGGGTCACAGACACACACGTTATCATTATACAGATAGATATATACACACACACAATAATAATACCACAGGTCTTTGTTTGGTAATCCTCTTTTCAGAGGGATAAATGTTCATTCTGGCTATTGATTTATATAACACCTATTATTTATCCATGATTATCTTGTTGCCCAAAGTTAGTGAAGTATAATGTTTATTATGACCTTTAATACCACATGCACACGCGGTGCACACACACAGTAACAGCACATCTAATTTGAAATTATGGAGTGATAATAAATAGTATGCGGCAATAATTGTCCTAAAGTCACTTTGTTCTTTTCAACCCTGAGAACCTTTGCGAGCCAATCTGAGGCCTACTGAATAAGATTACTACTGACTTTATGACTACTACCATTAAACACACTTTTATCATTTGTTATAATATAGTACACTCCTTCCAAATGACATCATTAAACATAATTCAATCTTTACCCCTTCATGTGTGCTGGTTTTCCTGATTTATCCCCACTTTTATTTCATTTTCTCCTGGTCCACAGCAGCTGCAAACCGCTGCACTGCCCCTCTCTGTGGATGAGGATTGTGGAGCTGCAGGGCTGCCAACACAGACAACTGCAAAAGGAAAAAAGTAAAGATCACTTGCGGAGAAAACAAACTGTCCACTCAATCAAATCGATCTAAGGCATAACTGAAATACAAACAGAGGAAGTATCAAGTTTCAGAACAATGTTGCCAAGCACAAACATTAGGCACATGCAATACAGAAGTACACACTGACAAACACATTGTTTTCTCTATGTATATATTTCTTATAAATATATATATATATACACACACACACACAACACGTATAATAATAACATAGTAAATTTAGTAAATGTCATCAGTCTGTGAAAGAGAGGGAACGGCCTGCCTCCCATCTTGTATCGGGAATACAGGTGAGATTGATGAGTAGCTGCTCTGTTTATGATATCGGGTTATTCAAGATGAAAGATGAGGGTTTGTAGAGGGGTTCCTCCCATTCACTGTCATTGATTACACACACAACACACACACACACACACAGTGTGTACATACCACAATGAGTGTCCTTGTTTGTCAATAGTCAAGGTTATTTCCCATAAGTGTAGTAGAATATTGACTAATATGCTGAGATTAAATTACAAATAAAAATTACTTTGGTCATGAAGACAAAAGACTGACTTTAAGGGACATGTTCTCACCAGACAAGCTAGTAAGTACTGAGGAACATCCATCATTGAAGAAAGAACGAAACTGTGGTTTAAAAGCAATAAATGACGGGCAGGGAAATTTGTGAAGAGCGGCCAGGGTAGAAAACGGCGACTCAAGCTGGAGCCAATTTGCTCTGGTGAAACCTTTCGCATCAACATCCACAGAGAGACAGTGCTGCGCAGAAAGTGAATGCGCTTGCCTGTGTTTGTGTCAAAAGCCTGTTTTTCTTCTCGGCCACTAGAGTGACTACGGCACAAAGGGCAGCTAATTTTGTCAAGCTCCTGTAATGGCAGGCTGATGGATGCTGACGCTTTTGGTGAAGGGTGGGTGGGTGAGGTGGCTTGTATGCTTCATGGTTGCCACCCAGCAAGGCCTCCTTTCATTAAAAGCTTCTTCCAGAGAAACACATACAAACAGACAGTCAGAGAGAGAGATGTACAAACACCCTTATTCAGGATGAATTAAAACCTACAACACTACATTTTCACAAGAGAGCTGCCTATTATGTAGCCCTACGTAATGGCAGCATAAAGCACAGGAGCAACAGCCTATCATGCAGCGATTTGGCTTTTTTTTTCTCACTTGTGCTGTTTCTCGTTACAGGGCAACGTAGCACTCAGCAGGGCAGGGTAAAGTGAATCAAGATTAATTTACATGCAGGCGAACACTTAGCAAGGCAGAGTAGTACAAAATGCACCTTCTCTGTATTGGAGCGGGAAGAAGGTAGCAAGGCATAAGGGTGAGGGTGGTGGTGGTGATGGCGATGGGGAGTGTTGACAATTATGACATCAAATGTGATTGCTAAGGCAGTTAAAGCACACAACAAGTCGACTGTGGATACCCCAGAATGCAGCCTTCGCTTAGCCGAGCTGCATTGATGGAAGCATGGATTCTAATGGGGAACAACAGCTCTACAGCCAACCAGCCACTTCAGATTCAGTCTCTACACTGCTTTAGTGTCTCTCTCTCTACGCATGCTATTCCAATACATTGTTTGTTTTCATTTTGAAGAAGAGTACCGCTCAGTGCTGCACCAAACGAGAAGTCAAGGAAGCTCCAAGTGAACCAAAAGTGATGTTATTCAAGAATTGAAAACACTTGATTTCTAGTAACATATTGCTGTGCATCATGGTGACACAAAGACAAAGCCAAGAGTCCCTGAAGACAAGAAGTGACAAGGCTAACTGGACAAAACTGGCCAAAATTCGATAAATGCAACTAAGGGTGCACCAACGAGAGGGAATGAACGTATGAAACAGCCGTTTGTTGAATAATATCTCAGACCAGCAATGGAAGCTAAATCCTTGCCCCACTGAACAGACTTACATCAGAGAAAGAGATCACTGGGGATAAAAAAAAAAGAGAATAGTTGGTACACTTTCTCCTCTCTATCGCTCAGTAATGGACCCTGTACCAGGCCTGTGGCAGGGGGGGGAATTGATCAAGCATGCCATCCTGAGACACATCGCACACACCGCACACACGCACACACACACACAGAATCATCTCGTCAAATCCAACAAAACACAAACACACATCGTTGGACGGCGGAGCAGCTTGGGGATTTGGGGCCGAGCGTCTGCTATTTAACATCTCAGATCTCCTGTCAGGCTTGAAATGCAGCTTGACAGCAAGAGAGCCCACAGCCTGGAGACCTGGTCTCCATCTATGCATCTCTCACATAAACAAATTCTATCGCTGTATTCAGACCAGCCTCTTCTGCCTATTACACAC
This sequence comes from Lates japonicus, assembly GCA_033238685.1. Classification (NCBI taxonomy): domain Eukaryota; kingdom Metazoa; phylum Chordata; class Actinopteri; family Centropomidae; genus Lates; species Lates japonicus. The sequence goes on along the minus strand of BRZM01000019.1, from coordinate 5,607,649 downwards.
AAACACACAGCTGCCATGTGCTACCTGGGACACCCAATCAACAAACCACAGAGAGAGAGAGAGAGAAAGAGAGAAAGGAGAAGGAAGAGCAGAAGGAGTACAGTGCCAAAAGGAAAGTGGGTGGGGGAGAAGGGCAGCAGAGGGGAGATGGGAGGAGAAAGGAAGACAGAGCAGCGTCAGAGATGCTGAGGATGTGAATGTTGGAGAGGAGGGCCAGCGCCCGAACTGTGCTCAGTGTTTGTCTACAAGCAGGAAACTCCTCCTAAAGCAGGACGTATCACCAGCCGCGGATGAAAAGAGAAATGGGCCTCTAGTGGGACTGT